>FXXK01001665.1:36184-63836 GCA_900184695.1 Betula pendula | reverse complement strand
AGTTTTGACATATTGGAGGACAAATTGATTTTTCATGGTCAAGAAAGAATTTATGATTTTTTGAAAAATTTTACGGATAGTGAATTTATGACAATCAATCAAGAGCTTGTGAAAATTATTTTATCTCAAGTTGGTGCGAATAACTTCAGATCTAATATTCAAAATCATGTTGTTATGGGTTACAAGCTTTTTTTCTTCCGGTATTAAGTTGCTTTGGTGTTGAGAAATATTGGATGGAATGGATTGATTGAACATCCAAAATATCGATGTTAAGATTATTTGAATTTGAGGACGAATTCTTTTCAACTCAGAGAGACTGATGCAAGAGAATATTGGAGTATCTTGACAAAAAATATCTGAACAATCTTAGTTTTGTATGCCCCGCGTCACATAATATCAATAATTGGTGTCATCTAAAACTATCGACTACATTAGTAATAAAGTTTGATATGGTAAAACCTCCTCTTGTACAGAAAATATTCAGAGAGGGAGGCAACTAATTGACCCAAGAATGGAAGTCTATCTGTAATATATAGAAGCAATTATATGGATCGATGTAGCCAATATGATTCCCTGACATTCAGCTATCGTTGTGAAAAATGATCAGGTTCGTTGGTTGCAAATTCTCCTTACAAATGTTAATCAAGATATACAACTAAATAGACTAAATAAGTTAGTCTATAACAAAAGATTGAGCCTCATGTCAGCCAATAGATAATAGAGACGCAAACAACGAAAGTGACATCAAGTGGCCTTGTGTTGCGCCTAGGCCTTCCTTTCGCTCTGTTAATACAGACTACCCCTCCTTGGTGCTGATACAGAAAATTAAATGAGCCACTAAGTACTCTGACAATAGCAAAAGTGACATCAAGTGGCCTTACCTTGAAAGTTTCCGTCCCACCAGGAAAAAACAGCGAGTATAACACTCCAAACAAAATATTTAAATATTTATGAATAAGCTTCTTCGATAATGGAGTACAGCTAGGGTTATATTTCAATAGAAACGTAAACAACGAAAGACAAAATAAAGACAACATATTAAGACAAAATAAAGGCCAAACATCAACCCAAATGAACTGGACTTCCTTTGACACCACAAGCCATATATGCACTATCGATCGACTTCCCTTGCTTGTGTGTTGCTGTTGTGAACTGGACTTCCTTTGAACCACGGCCTAGATAAAGACTTCATATAAAATACTGGCTGTAGCCATAGACATATAGAGTAGTAGAAACCATAAAACTCCAACCCTGCAGTACTGCATGCACTACGTCATGAACGTATGCAGCAATTCAAGTAGATAGTCATATTGTCTTGTTGGCACACGTACCTGCATTAAACATTTCGTGGAGAGGGCATCAGACAAGCCATTAGAGTCCTTTCTTTTTTTTTTTTCTTTTTCTATTTCTTTTTTTTTTCTTTTTTTTCCTTTTTTTTTTTTCTAATTCTTAATAAACATAAAAAAGCACATCCAGCTGCTGCATACTTTTTTTTTCCTTTTTTTTTTTTTTTTTTTTTTTTTCTAATCTTAATTAAACTTAAAAAAAGCCACATTCAGCTGCTGCATACCTATTTTTTATCTCCTTTTTTTTTTTTTCCAATTCTTAATAAACTTAAAAAAGCCACATTCAGCTGCTGCATTTTTTTTTTTTTCCTTTTTTTTTTTTCTAATTTTAATTAACATAACAAAGCACATTCCGCTGCTGCATACTAGGGATGATCTTTGTCTTTTTTCAGAATTCTGAACCTTGCTTGACAGAAAACACATAATGATATAAAAGCATCAATAAGAGAAGAATCACGGAAAAGAAGTTAATCCATCAATATTCTTCTTTTAAATGCTGAAAAGAAAAAAAAAAAAGAAGAAAAGCCAAAATGATCCCCCTCACACTCCTTTGAAACCAAAAAAAAAAAAAAAAACGCTTACTTACCCCTGAACTTTTTAAAATACGTCATTTTTTTTAGCAAAGTTAGTTATAATTTAAAGTAGTTTTGCAATTTATAAAGTTAAACGAGTATAAGAATCATTTTACTTTGACCATTTGATTTAACCTAAACCCTAATGAAAGGAATGAAATACAAATATTAAAGCATTTTAACTTTAAAAAAAAATTGTAAAAGTGATAAATTAGATTAAATAAAGTTTCTCCTATAAAATAAAAAATAAAAGTATTCTTCTTGGGGAGTGTTGAAGATGCAATATGGCATATTTTTGGTAGACGTAACAATTGGACTGAAAACGAGTGATTGTGGTAACTGGTAAGGAAATTGATGAAATAATGCTGCAAATGTAAGGGCATTTGAGTCATTCGAGTTATAAACCTGGAGCCCATATTACCATTAATTAAAAAAGGCAATGCTGGACCCACACAGGAGCCATATATGCGTAAATCTCTGATTTGGCCTTACTATTAAAGCCACGTGTATTGGGTTAACCCGCGGGACGATGGACGAGTCCATGACTGTGACCTTGAAGACATCGACACATTCAATTATTAATTTTTTGTGAAAATATTTTTTATCCTTACAATCTGATAAGCTTAAACTACATACATTAATTTTTTTTATTTTTTTTTTAAAAAAATGTATTTTTTTTTATCTCAATCAAAACAAAATTATCTTTTTGACTCTCAATATTGACAGAAATTACGAAGCATAAAATGTGAGGAGTTGTATATAACTTTTGTTAACTTCGACCAATAAAAGGATGTCATTTCTTGTTCATGCAATGTCTTAAATTTGAAAGATAAAATTTAAATGAAAAATGTTACTTAGTATATTGTTATACTGATTAATGTGAGAAATTTGTGTGCTTTATGAGGACTGGTTATTAGTAAAAATTGCAATGTTCCTAATACTAACATATTTCTACAACAGTAAGTGTCCAATGGGAAATATTAATTGCATGATGTGGAAAATTGGATCTGTTGAATAAAATAAAATGCTTACCCTTTCTCTGAATAACCATTGCATGGTGGAATCACAGTTTCCTTCCCAAAGCCAATGTATGGTGGTATTTAGGTCATCCTTCCAATGCCCTTCATCTCCTTTTGTTGCTTGTACTCTTTTTAGCTTTGGTGTGCTCAAGACACCATGAGAGAAAATCTTCATCTCTTGGCATTGACTCACAATTACTTCTTCCAAAGATGGGAACTCGAATGAATAGCCTCCCGAGCAAAAGTCTGAAAGCTGTGGCAGCCAATCAAGTTTTAAGCTTGTCAATTTGCTAAAAGTAATCACTTCATTTGCTTCACCTCTGCCCCCTCTTACAATTTCCGTTATCCTCTTGCATTCACTTACACTCATTTTTTTGAGTTGCACAAGACTTTTGGCTGTTGAGGATGTAACTAAATTGATCAACCCATGACACTTCAATATTTCAAGTTCTGCCAAATTTTGGAATGATACTGAGGATGGTACCAAAATTTTCAATTTCCCACATTTCGTCACTTTTAGAATTTCCAGATTATGAAAAATTGGGCATGGTTGGGTGTCTTCGTTCCACAAATGTGTCAGCCTGTGAAGTTCTGTTAGCTTCAGCTCTCTTAATTGTGTGAGTATCCCAGCATGTTTTTCTTGACCAAGAAGTTCTTCATATGGGAATATTTCTTCCCAACCGCTATGACAAACCTCAAGTTCCTCCAGGTTGTGTAATCTTTTAACAAAATGAAGTGGAGAAACAGCTGATTCATTATGATTGCATATCAGCGCAAGAACTTTTAATCTGCAAAAGCAGTCCTTCAAAAACTGGCCACGCCATATGGTGTCATAATTCACCAAAGTCAAAACCTCCAAGTTGGGGAACGTAGCCTATAAACGAATCAAATCAATAAACAAAAGAAAGTCGGAGTTAGTGTTCAATTCTCTCAAGAAGATTGATTAATTCGTAAAATTTATTGTGGGGACTATGAAATGGAATACACCGTGAATTGTAGAAACATAGTCCCTACCATGTCACACGAATAGATCTAGATGATAAATAATAAAAAAATTAAAAGAAGGTAAATATTAAAGAGCAATACCATAAACATTGTCAGAACAGAAATAGAAAAACAGGCAATGAAATGCTTCTAAGGAGCGTTATTGTGTAATTTTCCTTAAGAAATTCTTTGCCCCCACCAAATCTGATGAATTGGTACGCAAATGGCTACAACAAATATTTCTCCATGACATAATGGAATACAAAAAAACTTATGTTGTTTGGTTGCGTTCTGACTAAGACAGAGGTAACCGCGTCCCTCTCCTCCATTGGAGGTGGTCTTGTGGCCACATTTGTCTAATCTTTTTTACTTTTTATAATTAGCACCTACATCTGAAAAATTAGGCACCTATTTTCTCAAAATATCCCTATAAGAAGGTGTGAAAAGTTTTTAATTAAAAAGTGTTTTGTATTTTGAGTTGCTTGTTATGGTTTAAAAAAAAAAAAAAAAAAACAGGAGTGTTTTCGAAACTATTACCCAAAAAGACCCTAAAGTCTTAGTTTTAAAACCATACCACAAGAAGATTGAATCAACATTTAGTTTGGCAGTGCCAAAATAAAGAGAATAAAGAGAAAATTTCTCTATTATAAAAGGTTCTTCTTTTGTGGAAGTTTCAGACTTTAGGTGTATTAATTGGGTTTAAGAAATTTTTCTTCACCATTATTTTGTACTTCATCTATAGTGGATTTCTTCATAATTTTTTTCGCCCATAGACGTATCTTGGATTAACAGAGCTACGTAAATTATTGTGTTTTCATGTATGATTGTATTATGTTATTTATGGTGATCGATTACACAATAAGTAATATCAGAGCCAACATCCGATATTCAGATCAACAATATATTACAGTAAATATGGCGAGTATCAAGTATAAATTAGAGAAGTTTTGTGATAAGTAAATATATTACAGTAAATATGGCGAGTATCAAGTATAAATCTTTCATGCCCCTTTGGCAAATGGGCATGAAAGATTTCCTAGTCCAACAAAGAGTCTACAAGAAAAAGACGAAGAAACTCTAGAAGATGTAGGACGATGAGTTGGAGAAGATGATGTGAAGGCTACTAGTGCAATTTGTTGCAACCTATCGGATGATCAAGTCATTTGTACGTGAATGATTAAGAAAAAGCTAAGGAGATATTGTAGAAATTAGAAAGTTTGTATATGATAAAAAAGTTTTTTGAAAAAAACTAAGAATAAGTTGAATATTAAGCAATTTTGTGGCTTACAGATGAATGAAAGTACATATTTGCTTAAGTACAACAATAATACATTTTGATTACCAGTTGTAAAACTTGGGTGGAAAATTGAAGACAAAGAGAAAGCAATACTTCTATTAGCATTGGTTCCCCATTTGTTTGATCACTTAGTTATGATACTGTTGTATGGAAAAGAGACCATAAAATGGAATAGGTGACTAGAGCTTTTTTATCACATCAAAAGATACTTGTCAATGATCATGTTGATAGACTTGTAGCAAGGTCTGAGACAGACATTGAAGGGATATATCTCAGGGAAGAATGGAAAAAAAGAGAAAATCTCGATCTAAATTACATTAAGCAAAGAATGAAGATCAATTAATCACAATCGGCAAAAGATGTGAAGTGGTCTTGTCATCATAAGAAATGCCACTACATATATAAGATTTTACAAGGTATACGAAAACAAGATTTGGAGGATAAAAAGAACTAGAAATATTAGCAAATTTTGATTAGTTTTCCCAAAGAAAATTTTATTTTGCAGCAAAGTTGATGTAGACCTTTACAAAATAATAAATTCTTAAATTTTGAATTCCGCTTACTCTCACCATATTTGTTCAAATAAATAGTGGTTTGATGTATAATCAAATCTTGTAATATTGGTACCATTCTAATGGGTGATGACACTAGATGTACGGCTATTGAAATAGGTACGATAAAAGTCAGGATATTTAATGGGATTGTAAAGACACTTACTAATGTTAAATATATTCTAGACCTTTAGAAAAAAATATAATATCCTTCAACACATTAGATTCGTTAGATTGTCATTATTCACCTAAAGGTAGTATTATATTGTAATTAGCCGTAACAAAATTAACAATTGATAAAAGCTGCTTCGAAAAACAGTTGTAGTATCTACTCCTGAAGAGTTTGGTTTAAAAATCATACGAGAGAGATATGCCATATCACATTTCCAGGTGACTTAGCTTCTCTTTCCTTCGTTATGATTTTTTTTCTGGTCTTTTCCTTTGTTATGATTTTTTTTTTTCTCTCTGACATAAAATTCTAGATGGCTCAATGAAAATTAAGTTCAATTCATTTAGAGGCCATATCAATTCTTTCCTTCGTTATGATTTTTTTTCTGGTCCTTTCCTTTGTTATGATTTTTTTTTTTTTCTCTCTCTGACATAAAATTCTAGACGGCTCAATGAAAATTAGTTCAATTCATTAAGAGGCCATATCAATTCTTCATTTCTACATGAATGTGGACATCTTATGAGATTAGTTAAGGCTCTTACCTCATCAACCAAGAAAAGAGGTTGTTTAATGGATATCTCAACTGGGCTCTCTTGAAGTGTTTCTTGAAAGCTCAAAAGTTCAGAAGTAAATATGCCAAATTTTTTGCATCCATTCACTGTTAATGTTTTCAGCATTGGCCATTCTGAAGCATGCATCCCACGGTAAAACCACTTGAGTCTTGGTAGGTCTGTAAGACATAGGTAAGTTATTTTAGGGAACTCGAACGTAGCTATCGCTTCCTCTCCTTTTTCCCCTGCAACAATTTCCTCCACCCCACAATTAGTTACGACAAGTGCCTCAAGACTCTGGAATCTTGTCAGCATATCATAGTGAAAGATGTTCATAAGATTTTCACAAAATTCAACTTCTATAAATTGAAGCTTGCAAAAGGAATTTATGGTGAACTGGTTCTTCCATATGATTTTCAAGCAATCCACGTGGGAGATTGTCAATCGTTCCAAAGAGGGAAAGGCAACCTGCAGGGTTATTTCCGTGTGTTAATGGCATAACGAAACAACTCACATAATGGATGATAAGATATATACAATGTAAAGACACCAAGGATTTTTTAAACTTAGAATCTAAAAAATGTAAACCTGAAACAGGGGGGCTGAATAAAAAAAGTATTTACACTCTTCATTGAAGAGAGGTTGCATAACAGAATGAGGAGTCTCCTCTGCACTCTTTTGCTTGACTTCTTTGCTGATCGTCACGCCTGAATTGAGAGGTTTGGATATGAATGTTTCTAATTTAGAGCAATTGTCTATCGTCAGATTCTTCAAGGATTGAAATTCGATGTTACTTCCTACGCAAAATCTTTGGAGGGTTGGAAGTTTATGTAGAACCAGACATTCTAGTTGAGGAAACAGCACTTTTGGCTTTGGAGTTATTTCTTCTACTACTCCTAATTCTTCTGTGACTAGTATCTCTTCCACAACTTTGCATTCCAATACGTGAAGATGTTTCAACTGCACCATAGATCTAGCCGTAGAGAGTGACAGTACAAATTTAATGTTATCAGAGCCCTTCACTATCAAGTGTGACAAATTGTCAAATCTCGATGTTGCTTGCATGTTTGTTAATCTGAAAGAGGACCTTGCCGGATGTTGGTTCTGCTCTATCTCTGCCAAGTTTACTGATGACAGTTCCAACATTTCCAAGATGGGGAACTCAACCTGCAGCTAGCAGTAGTTATTTTCTCCTCAATAACCTATAGAATGCACAAGCTAGCTTGTGTAAAATTAAGTCCGTGCATTCTTTGGATGGGTATAAGGTAATGTTTTTGTCACGTGCCATTCACTTCAAATTAACAATGGTAAGGGATCATCACCATTCCAATGATTATAAAACTTTAGGATTAATATTGGTACAATTGGAAATATAAAACTACTTAGTAGTGAAGTTGGAAAGTTTAAAGTGTTGTTAGGTTGAAAAAAAAAAAGACTACACATCTATATGTAGTCTGTACCGAGTGTGTGGGATCATTATTTGATGAATTAGACTTTAATATACCTGTTCGTGTAGAATTGGCATGTGAAAATCAAGCTTTTCCTCCGAAATGATTTCTCCAGCATTAGTTATGAGATGATTTTGTGTGCTCAAGAAGCTCATGAGCTTTGGAAGATGCTCGAGTGACAAGCGACGCAGTTGAGGGAACAAGGATGTATATGTGTCTTCTATTTCGCTGCCTTCTTTCATGACTATTGCGCCCATGATGCTGCAGTTTTTCACCTCCAATTCTTGGAGTTGTAAAAGGCCCCTAGCCATGGATGATGAGAAGACAAAATTTAATTTATCACAATGCTCCACTTTTACAATTCTCAAGTTACAGAAGGATGTCGAGGGAAGTTGGCTATGACATATTTCTTCCAAGCTCATCATACTTTTGAGAAAAAATGTCTCCAAGACAGGAAAGGCAACAACCGAAATCTTTAAGTTAATGACATATTTAATCTCAGGATTATTTTGGATATGGAGATGTTTCAGTTGTTGAAAGTCTTCTCTGTTTGAATCATTTAGAAGACTATTAAGACCCTTTAACTCATCTAGATAAAGAGCTTCTGTTCTCTTCAGTAGCATTTTAATCCCAACCTCTGCTTGAAAGCTTGTATTCAGCTTGAGTTTTAATGTTCTTGAGGCATTACGCTTATCAAAAGAAGAGTCCCAGACAAGATCTCCTACAATAATTTCATATCTTTGTAACTTTTCAAACAAAAGATCTTTAGGAAAATTTCTGGCCTCTCTAACATGTATCTCTAAAGTGATCAACTGTGGCAGATTCTTCAGCTCAGCAAGGTTAGCATTATTTCTAACATTAGCGAGTCCTTCAGCCTCCCATTGAACAAAACTGTTTCTCATATACAACTCTTCTAATTCAACCAACCTTGATAGGACATTAGGTGGAATCAATTCAAGTTTGGAACAATTGCTCAGATCCAACAACCGTAAACGAGCCAACAACCCTATTTCTTCCGGTAATTGTGACACGTCAGAACCTGAAAGACTAAGACTTACTAAATTCTTGAGCTCTCCAATTACAGCTATGTCTCCCAACACGCATCCATCCAGGCACAATGTTTGCAGGTTTCCAAGGAGACGAATTGATAAAGGAAGTGATGGAAATTTCATTTTAGTCAAATCCAAAACTTGGAGCTTTCCCATCCCTTCAAAAAAAGTATTTGGGATTTGCAAAGAATGGTCCCTACCTTCCACATAAAATAGTTTTAAATCTGGACATTCCATTTTGTTAGGAAGTGCATGGGTATCTCCACCACGGATAGAGAATATCGTGCACCTTTTGAGTGCATCCACATTTGGCCATTTTTTTAGTCCACTATTATCCCTCACCACAAGCATATTAAGATCCCTTGATGCTATGACTATTGCAACATCACGAACAACATCATGCATATGGCAATGGTCAGAACCATGGGGACAACCTTGCAACAGACCAGAGTCTTTCAGATTACGAACGTGACTATATAATCTGTTTCTGGCTTCTTCTAAATTATCAATGCCTTCAAATGAACCCAAACCATAACAATATTTCAACAAATCCTGACAGCCAATGGAGTAACCCGCTTGAGCACAAAGCAAAAAGAAATGTTGAACCTCCTCATTTTCAAGATGATTATAACTCAGCTCTATAGAAGAATATATAGTTGACTGCATTCTTGTGAGGTTTCTGGGAGCGGGTCTTCTTAGTTGCTGCAGGGCATTATTCCATTCATCTAAACTCTTATTTTGTAATGCCTTAGCAACTGTTACAAGTGCAATAGGCAGACCTGCACACTCCTTAGCTACCTCAGTTGCTGTTTTTTGCAAATTAGGGTCTTTAATAACACAATTACCCGCCATCTTCTCAAACAAATTCCATGCTTCATTTTTGGGTAATTCTTCAAGTCCAAAATCCTTCTGGGTGCCCATTTGGCACGATAATAAATCTTTATCTCTGGATGTTAGTACTACTTTGCATCCTGTAGATGGAATTCCTATTTCCTCCAAATTCAATCTGCTCCATAGATCATCTAGGATGACAAGTATCTTCTTGTGTCTTGTTAATCTCTCCTTCAAACGATATGCTCTTCCACTAACACTCTCCACATCAAACTTTAGATCCAGCATGTCGGCGATTTCTCCTTGAATCCGTCTACAGTCTAGGCTCTGCGTCACATATGCCATGGCCACCTCATCGAATAACTTTTTTTCCTTGGCTTGCCTGGCAACTTCTCTCACCAGTGTAGTCTTTCCCACACCAGCCATCCCCCACACCCCGATCACGTTGGTATTAGCATCTCCCAATGCCTCCATAACTCCCTTCGTAGTTGACATTCTTGACACAAGCTCCACATAATCCATATGTCTCTCAATCCATCTGCCATTTTCTAGGAGTTCACCAATAATTTCCACTATCTTCTTTGCTTTTTGGCTTAGCTGATGCCGAAGGCACAAGTTCAAGCATGCCCCATTAGAACACCTCGTCTGCGCTCTTTCTTCGTCTTGAAGAAGTTCTCTGGCCTCTTTTGTAATCTCATCCACCTTTGTCAACCACGTGGTAACATGAGCTTCAATTTCGTCACCATTTCTTCTAGTAGAATCAACGGAATTTTTCACCATCTGCAAGATCTCTACTTTATTCTCCATAGTCTGAATGTTGCTACCGTAGTCACACGAATAACATAGCCACTGTCTAATTGGTGCAAGAATTGGTCCCACAATTGGTTCAACGAATAACTCAGCGATTTTTGCTACAACCGTAGATAGAATCTCCATTCTTGTTTCAATTTTTTTTTCCTCCCTTTTCCTTCTCCCTTTTTTTTTTTCAATTTTTTTTTTTCAATTTTTTTTTTTTTTGGTTCAAGCAAGGGAAAACTAAAAACGAAGAAAAAGACAACTAAAAACTGCAATGCGAATAAGTATCAGGAAGAAACAAAGAAAACAAGAAGTAATTCTTTTTTGTTTTTTATCCTGTTATCATATCATCTTAAACTCGTAGTAGGACTTTCATTTTAAACCTGCGTTTCTTCACAACATATAGGAAAAGTAGAACCTGAGTTTCACTTCACAACTGCATTAATTACTCCATCAGCCCTTCAGTCGAGAGTCGTTCTGAATATACAAAGTGTTTCAATCAAAAATGGGAGGTGGTAAGATTAAAACTATTAAAATTTAAAATATGTAAGACATTGAGATATTTTTTCTTTGAATTATAAACACAACTCAAACTCATACAAGATCCAACTTATTAATTTTGAATCTATAAATGACCCGGAGAGGGCCAATGAAAACGAAATTTCAGCCCTATCCGCGGACAACCGCAATTCGTCCTGGCCAAAGTTTCACTTTTTTTTTATTATGTTTTTTGTAGTGTTCTTTCATTCTAAATTAAAATTGAGAACATTTGTGTTGGTTTATTGTGAATTTGAAATTTTTTAAAGCTAAAGTTCCAAAAAGTTCAAATTTGGGGATTTTTATAATTCAATTTTAGTTTATCAAAATTTATAAATGGATTGTATTAATATAATAGATGTTAAAATAATGTGTCAGATCATTCACATTTTAGTGGATCATGATAAATTTGAGAAAGTTGGAGAGTGAAGGCGAAAAGTTAGGGATTTTGGTTCTTGGACTTAATTGTTTCAAATTGATGGTTATAGGGCAGTAAATGTGAATCAATTATTGGCAACATCTGCATCCGTATAATGCAGTTATCACTTTTAAATTTCCGCATATGTATATGGATATGTGAATATCGGATAGTTGTGGTTAATATCTGCTTACATTTACAGCCCTAAATGGTACCATTGCTTACAAACAAGAATTAGGGGAGACAAAGGAGGAGTTGTGCCACAGGAAGCAGCAATTGGCAGTAACACAGTTTTGGAAGTGACAAATTATACAAAAGTTGAACCATACTAGGACAATTCCTATGGGTTTGTGAAGGTCAATTGGGACGCTGCTATGGATAAAGAAAAAAGTTGATAGAGAACTAGGGGTGTAAAAAGTGGAGCTGGAAGAAGATACTCTCCAAATGGTGTAGGCTGTGAGAAAAGAAAAAAAAAATTAGAGCAGATATGGCCAATTGATCGACAATTCCAACGGTGTGCTGAATAGCTAGAGTGCAAAATTGGAGGGTGAATCATGTGAAAAGAGAGGCAAATGGAAAAGCTCATAGGCTATTTTTTTTTTTTTCTTCTTTTCTTCCAGCTTCAGCCTTTCAGAGCCAGACTGCAACGCGTTATTGATTACGTCAAAGTTACAAAAGAAAGAAGAACAAAGAAGGGAAGAAGACAACGTTTTTATTTTTAGACAAACGCACCGTTTAAATAAAAGAACAAAATGCTTCGTTTTGAAAATCATGAAACAAGACAAACAAGACAAACAAGACAAAATGCTTTTTTTTTTAATAATAATAGTAATAAAATCCTAAAAGGACTAAGCTGCAGCGCCTCATTAAAAGGGCTAAGAGCCTACCTAGATTTTTTTTTTTTTTAATTAAATGGGAAAAAGGGTTATAGAGGAAGCCTACCTAACAGTTTTTTAAAAAAATAAAAAACTAAACCTAAGAGACTTGTAGGCAACTACGTGCTTAGTAGTTAGTATATATATATACAATACAAAACAATAACACATGGGATTTGGATTTGTCAAACCATAAAATTGAGCTTTGACTTGTCTGAGTGCGAATTGAGAGCATTTTGAAAGTCAAATTTATCAACAAAAAAAAATTTAGATATGTAATCAAATTTTTACATTTTATATTTATATTGCCCTTTTCAATTAATTATTCATCAATATATATAGTTTTGTTGTATATTTAATTATATGAAATATATAACTATAATTATCTGAAATTATAGAAAACAACAATAATTTTATTGAGTCTCAGTCAAATTACAAACGAGTTCGTATTGAGCTATATTTAGCAAATCTGCCGGTAGACTTTGTTTAAAAATAAAAAATAAAAAAATTGAATTACCATTCTAGTGAGAGCTAGACCAAATTTGAAAAGCATATATACAGAAAGGATCTTGTCAATCAATTAACCATAATTTTCTACAAACACAATTTAAAAAAACATTACGTCATTTTAATCAAGCATAATTCAAAGAATATGATAATTATAAGTTACATTTACATGTTTTAAATAATAATTAAATTTTATTGAATTATTCATTTATTTTGTTAGTTATTTTAATTAATTTTTTTTCAACTTTAATTTTTTTTCTTTTTTATTTTTTCTTTTTCTTTTTATATTGTTTCTGTTTTGGGGGTGGAATAGTAAGCACAAAGTTAAAAGCAACAGAAAATAACAAGAACAAAGTGAACGTGAATCAAATGGTAGAGAAATGCAAGGGAATTAAGGGATTTGGTCACTATATATTGGAAAAAACAAGGCAAGCAAAGCAAATACATGTTGAGTACGTAGACTCACCATGTCTTTGGCAGAGAAACCTTACAGAGTAGTGACTTGAGCGTGCAGAGCAAAGATGGTCCTTAGAGTGAATATGAAATCCAATATCACAGTTTGGTAGAGAAACCTTACAGAGTAGTGGAGAGTGCAAAATGAGTATAGAGTGACAACAATGACACACAGAGTAAAAAGCAGTACAGCAACCAATAAAGGAAATCACGGAAGAAAAAAACATAAACAAATGGTTAAAAGAAGCACAAACAAACAGAATTGATGAACCACTAAAGGCATCCGACAACTTGCATTTGTTTTTTTAATAGATAACTTTGCTGAATTATTACAGGGGGCAAAATTTCAACACCTACTCTTTATTTTTCTCGAGGATCCGTACACCTACTACACAATAAAATATAGCGAAAGCAGAACAGGGCATGAACTCGACTTCCACTCGTTAATTTCACCACCTCTTGCTCCACGCCACCTTTTAATCTTCGAAGCGCGTAAATCATAAAATAACAACTGATTAGAAATAGGCTTATGGATTAGGTTAGTGTTACGTAGATGGATAATTAGCAATAAAGATAAATTTTGATGGGATAATTTGAAAAATTTTAGACCTTTATAATTTAGATATATAGTTAGGCTAGGGATTATATATATATATATATATATGATCGAGCTAACGAGTCGGGCGAGATAACTAAGTCGAGCTTTAAAGCTAACCAGGCTCACAAGGCCCAAACAAGTCGGGTGAACCGGTCCTGTCGAGCCTTAAACGAACTAGGCTCAAGAACCCCTATCAATTTCTATCGAGCGAGCCGAGTATGTATCACTTACTAATCGAGCATGTTTCGATTTATAGTAATAAGCGAGTTTGTATAGTACCGAGCTCGAGATCAAGTAAGGTTTTACCAAGCAGATTGTCGAACAAACTGATTTATTGACAGCCCTAGGTAAGACCACCCTTGCTCAGCTTGTTTACAATGACCAACAAGGTGAACGAGCATTTTAACCTTGAAGCGTTGGTTTATGTTGCAGAAGAATTTGACATGTTCAAGGTAACAAAAATAATTCTAGAGACAGTAACTTTGTCAACTTGCAATATTAAGGATTTAAATAGTCTTCAAGTTACACTAAAGGAGAATTTGATGGGGAAGAAATTTCTACTTGTTCTATATGATTTTTGGAATGAGAATCATGTTGATTGGGAGGTGTTAAGGAATTCCTTTAAATCTGGGGCACAAGGAAGTAGGGTCATTGTAAAAACCCGCAGTGAAAGTGTTGCTTCAGCCATGCACACTATTGCCACTTATCCTCTATAGTGGTTAGCAGAAGAAAATTGCTTGTCATTATTTGCAAAACATGCCTTCCATGATGGTAACTCTAAAGCAGATCCAAAACTACAATTAATAGATAGACAAATTGTGAAAAAGTGCAAAGGCCTATGTTTAGCAACTAAGACAATTGGGGTTCTCGTGCAATCTAAACTAGATGTTGATGTATGGCATAAGATTCTGAAGAGCGAACTATGGGATTTGTTGAATGATGAGAAAAACATTCTTCTTGCTCTAAGATTAAGCTACAAATATCTCTCCTCCCAACTAAAGCGGTGCTTTACTTACTATTCAATATTTTCAAAGGATTATATTTTTGAAAAGAATCAATTAATCTTATTATGGATGACAGAAAGTTTCTTGCAACAACCCAGAAACAAAACAATTGAAGAAGTTGATAAAGATTACTTCCTTGATCTTGTATCAAGATCATTATCATGATCTTGTCAATGATTTAGCAAAATCTGTATATGAGCAATTTAGCTTCAGGTTGGTGGGTGACTTTTCTCTTGAAATTGTGGACAAGACACGCTATTTGTCGTATTTCAGGACACGATTTGATAATTTTAAGAAGTTTGAGGGTGAGTACGTAAAATCATGTACCACTGTTTTACTCCTCTGACTTGAGAGTGCAGAGCAAAGATGGTCCTTAGAGTGAATATGAAATCCAAGATCAGACTTCAGAGTTTGGTAGAGAAACTTTACAGAGTAGTGGAGAGTGCAAAATGAGTATAGAGTGAAAACAATGACACAGAGTAAAAAGCAGTACAGCAACCAATAAAGGAAATCACGGAAGAAAAAACATAAACAATTGGTTAAAAGCAGCACAAACAAACAGAAACGATGAACCACCAAAGGCGTCCGACAACTTGTATTTGTTTTTTTAATAGATCACTTTGCTGAATTATTACAGGGGACAAAATTTCAACACCTACTCGTTATTTGTTTCGAGGATCCGTACACTTACACATTAAAATATAGCGAAAGCAGAACAGGCATGAACTTGACTTCCACTCGTTCATTTCACCACCTCTTGCTCCACGCCACCTTTTAATTTTCGAAGCGCGTAAATCATAAAGTAACAACTGATTAGAAATACACTTGTGGATTAGGTTAGTGTTATGCAGATGGATAATTAGCAATAAAGATAGATTTTGATTAGATAATTTAAAGAATTTTAGACTTTTATAATTTAGAGTAGTTCAAAGAATCCTAAACTTTTCAAAATAACTACTGAAATTGATAATTAAACATAATATATATATATAAATAGAAATAAAAATTAATAATAAATTAATCAAGCAATAGGCTGTATATAGCCTTACAATTTCAAAAGATAAACATAATTGATGATAACTACAGAAATATTAATAACAAGGATAAATGTACCTCTTATAGACTCCTAAAAACATACTAAAACACTTAAGGATACACAATATCCTTTATTATCTACTAATAAACTAAACTCTAGTAGATAAACTCTTATAATAAACTCCTATCACAGTTGGTAGTTATTGTTGGTACGTGGGACTCTTCTTCTGATCATTCACATAACAGTTAGGAGAAACGATAAATCTTTCTCTGGATTACTTTTCACATATCTCTATATAGTGGATATTCTACTATTTAATTTGTGAGACCCACATATAAGTTCCACCAATTCAATAGTAAATTTGTTAAAAATTACATTTTTATCTTGCAATGCTAACCTATTAGTCTTAGTTGTGACAGACATGTTAGAATTGTAAGATAAAAATGTAATATATAACCTTACTTCTATATAGCATTACTTCTTAAAGAATGCTTAGCTTTTAAATTTGGTGAGTGAACAAATGCAACTCATTTCTGGCCAACAAAAATAAGGATTTGCCTTGGGTGGTATAAAAAAATTATAACATTGGTGTTGTAGTTTTTGTTAGAATAAATTTGGATTGTCCAAAAGTTAGACATTTGATGAGGATGATGAAGATTAGATTACCCTGAAGTTAGGAATTTGATGAGATTCAATGACCTTCAATTAAAGGATTTGATTGTGATTATATTGGATTCAAATCATTTGTATTGTAAAATCATCCAAGTGAATAATAGTTTAATGTAGCCCTTTGAGCTTTATCTTGTAAATGTATGTCATAGACCGAACTACGTAAATCTCTTGTCTCGTTTTTCTATTTATTCCACTATTTAGTTATATTCTTATTTCGTTATTTATTTCTTCAGTTTTTCTAATGATTCAGATTTAATTTCTTTCGCACTTTTTCTCATGAAAATTTTAAAATTAAATTTACACCATTAACCAAATTTTATGAATAACATTTGGTTAACTGATGAGAATATTATAAACGAGTACTCAAAGAAAGAAAATGAAAAACCAATTTTCCGCTTGCACTTCTCTCATCAGCCGCATGTCTAGCTCCATCACTCCGATTGATCTTTTGTTGTCGGATCAATAAGCCGAAGATAATCAAGGGTTCATTTTGGAACCCCATCGAACTCCACCCAACTCATTTATTTTCAAAAGTTAACTTTTTTCCACATATCAAATTTATTCAACCAAACTCAAAAAATAATATAAACATTTATATTTCTATTCTAAAAAATAAATAAATGAAATTATGGAGGGGTGGCTCCCCAAACAGCGGTCGAACCACCCCAAAATTTTTTTCTTCATTTTTTTTTTTGAATTTAAAAATAATTTTTTATTCATTTTTAATTTTACAAATTTGAATATATTCATCTACCCAAACATCTTTTTTAAACCATCTAAACATAATTCCATTTTTTTTTCTCCACAGTATCCGTAAAGTCAACAAAGAATTGAATAAAATCAGACACCCAAACGTACCCCAAGTTTGCAACCTGATTTTGCTCTTCTGTTGGCGGATGACGTCCTTCATTTCCTTTCATTTCTTCCATTTCAAAGAAGAAAACATGGCTGGTGCCTTGGTGGGAGGGGCGTTTCTCTCTGCTTTCCTCGAAGGGTTGTTCGATATATAGAATGGCGTCTCCCGAGGTCATTGGCTTCCTTCGGTGATGAAAACTCACCGATGGATTCTTGAGGAAGTTGAAGATAATATCATTGATGTCTGTGAATGTAGTGCTCGAAGACGCGGAGGAAAAACAAGTGAGATGGCCTGATGTGAAGGATTGGATTGATGAGCTGGAAGATGTTGTCTGCGATGCAGAGGATGTAACACCCAAGAATTTAATTAGGACAACTAAGAACATTTTGGTATAAATTGTGATATTAATTAAGATAAGAAAAATATATTTGATGTTTAATTAATTTTACGTTCTTAGTTTGAATTGAGAAGTGATTAGTCTGAATTAGGTTTAAAGAGAAATGAGAATTTTTGGAGCTTGGAGAATTTTTAAGAAGTAAAAATTATTAATTAGCATTATTGAAGGCTTGTAGCTTGTCTACGTGTTTAAAACTACTAGAGAATTCATGAAGATTTGTCTTTTTTAATGAATGTGTAGTTTGGACTAGTGGATTTTCATGTGCTTTCTAGAAAATTATCTCACACCTATGTAGGTGCAGTGGTGCACTTTAGTATATTCACGTTAAATCTAGAGTTTTAATATAGGTGGATTTACGATTTGTGAGCTGCAGTAAATTTTAAAACATTCCAGGAGATTATATCACGCCTACTTTGTTTGACTTGTAGTTATTTTCTTAAGTTGTGTACCGTAAAGTTGTGTACTGTCATTTCTATGTGAGCTGCAGTGAAGTCACCAAAAGTTGAATTAATTCCAAAAGATTCTAATTAAAGACTTCAAGCCTTCAGGCCTTCAAGCCTACGTGTATATGAACTGCAGTGGGAGCGCTGTAATTGTTGACCACTAGCTGCAGTAAAATTTTTAGCATGATAAGATGCACACGTGAATGTTGATGCAAATCAGCTGAAGCATACAAAGAAAATGGAGATGCAAATGTGAAGGCAGTGCTGAACAACTCAAGTATAGAAATTTGGGTGGGGGATGTTCACGTGAAGGCTTGAGTTTGTTTTACAAAAATACGTGTTGTGTCCTAAATGGCTGCCTATAAATAGGCCAGATAAGAACAGTTTTATTCACCTCTCTCATGTACTGAGTTAGAGTTAAAGTGAGAAAAGCAAATTAAAATAGTTTTAAATTTTCAAGCTTTGGAGCTAAAGTGGGAGTACTTCTTAATTTAATGTGATCTTAATTTATGTCGATTCTAGTTATTATAATTTAATTTATGTCGTTATAATGTCTAAATTATTTGGGAAAGTGTGAATGAATATCTCAGGAAAGAATATTATACTCAATCATCATTTTTTATATTATAAATGCGTCGTTGTGCTGTCTAAATAATATTAAGTATTTTACAATAGTGTCGTTGTAATGCCCAAGTAATGTTAGAAATTTTAGATATGCCGTTATAATACCTAAGTGGTATTATAATATTTTAGATATGCTGTTATAATGCCCAAGTGGTATTATGACATTTGAGATATGCCGATATAATACCCAAGTTGTATTATGACATTGTAAACATGTTGTTATAATGCCCGAATGACATTATAATATTTTAGGTATATGTCGTTATGTTGTCCATTTTTAATCAATGGTCTAGATATTAGTTTTTAAAAATAGTTTTAGACCAATATAATGTCGCGCGTGGGCGCAATTAATTGCAGTGAGTTTATTAAGGACAATAAGAGTTTCTAAGCAGACTACGAAATGTAAGTATCTTACTTACTGAGCAAAAATACTATGTTTTGATGATTATTATATTACATGAGCCTGAGTATTTTATGAATAACAGGATTATATGTTTCTGATTATTTTCACATGTTTTGAAATAAGTTGTGAAATGAAAGGAGATGATTATAAAAACAACAACACCATTCTGCTGTGGTGTCCCAGGAATGGTCTTCTCCATCCTAATCCCATTTGCAGCACAAAATTCTTTAAACCCTCCATCTGTGTATTCCCCTCCATTGTCTGACCTCAAACACTTCAGCTTCAAGCTCGTTTTAGTTTCAACCATGGCCTTCCATTTCTTAAAAGTCTCAAACACTTCAAATTTACTTTTCCGTATGATTTTAAGGATGACATGTAATTGCATACTATTGACCAATGAAAATAAGATATGTTAAAACTTAAAAACCATAAGGTTGTCTTATGTTAACTGTAAAAGCTAAGAGAGAGTTCTAGGTTAAATAAGAAACCAGAAGGTTTTCTTAAGTTAAATATGAAGTTAAAAGATGTTCTTATGTTAACTGTGGAAGTCAAAAGAGAGTTCCAGTTTAAATAAGAAGCCAGAGTCTTCCTAAAGTTGAGAGTGAAGCTAGAAGGTGTTCTTATGTTAACTGTGGAAGCTAAAAGAGATTTCCAAGTTAAATAAGAAACCGGAAAGACTTCATAAAAAGATGTTAATTGAGGAGTCAGAGTGCGTCCCGTAAGAGGTAAACGAAGGGTTAAAGTCCTTTAGAAAGCCAGAGAGGCCAGAGACTCCTAGAGAAAATTAGAGAAGATTACATTGTATATAATAAATACTATGATTTATATGTTTTGTAATTATTAAATTATTTCATTTCTTTATAATTATATACATATACATGTTATGAGATGCAAGTAACCTATATAAAAATATAAGTATAAAGCTATACATACATAGACTTGTCAAGAATAAAATAAGTGGATTTTATTATGTATTATCAAGCAAACTCTACATTACTTATCTTATCAGCTATGAATTACATGAAATGATTTTTTTAGGAAAACTTAATGTAGTTGTTAATATAAACACCATGTTAGAAAATTTTCGAAAAAAGATGGCTCATTTTGAAAAGATCAGTAATTCTTATATTTGTTGAGTTCGTGGACTCATTAATCTACCTATGTAATTGTGGGGTCACAATTGCATAGATGATGTTGTAGAACTTCCAGGTATGGAAGGTTGAGGAAATCTTATAAAAGTGCTTAGATGACTTTTCTTGAAGTGCTCAAGGACCCCAAACTTGTGGGAATTCTGTTTTGAGCTAAGTCGATATTTGTAGATTTCAATATTTGTAGTGTTGATAAATAAAGTGTAGATTTTGAGTTTGTAATGACTTCACATTATGTGATAGAATCTCTTGTATAATTTTAATATAAGTTTATGAAATCAATTGTAAGGAAAAGCTTTTTTGCTTATTTATTCCGCTGCGAGACTTATAAGCTCTGATGATATTATGTTTGATATGGTAGTGCTTTGTGGTAATTGAAAATTTCCACTTTTGCCTTTCATAAGTAAAGGCGAGTGTTACAAAGGAAATCTTGGATGAAATTGCAACAAAAGCCTTGCGATGCAAGTTAGATGCTGAATTCCAAAGCACTGCAAGTAAGGTATGAAAATCCATCTCTAATTCATTTAATCCCTTTGTTAAGGAGATAGAACCAAGGACTTTGAGGTACTTGACAAACTAGAATATCTAGCAAAACAAAGAGATGCCATAGCTTTTCAGAGAGGGTATTGGAGGGAAACCATCAAAAGATTGCCTGCTACTTCTTTGGTTGAAGAATCTGGTATTTATGGTAGGGATTATGATAAGAAGGCAATAATCAATTTGCTGTTCTCAAATGATGCAATTGGCAATGAGATGTGTGTGATTGCCATAGTTAGGATGGGGGGAATAGGTAAGATTGGGGCTGTAATTGAGCCGAGTCGAGTCAAGTTTGAAAATTTCAGGACTGGCTCGTTTAAGAAATCCTCGAGCTCGAGTCGGGCTTAGTAACCCATGTCCGACCTCGGCTCACTAGATAATATCCGAGCTCAAGTTTGAACTCTAGCTCGCTAAAAACGCTATTTCGAGTCGAGTCGAGTACTTAAGCGGCTCGACTTGACTCGAGCTCAAGCTGTAGTTTATATTTTTGAAAAGGCTGATTTGAGCCCGAGCTCGGTTAAAAATCCTTTCGAGCCTTAATTAAGCCAGCTTGGCTTAATTAAGGCTCGATTAGTTTTTTTTTAAATTTTTTTTTTAAATGTGAATAAAAAACTTGAAAAACACAAATTTATTCTAAAGATGCCAAATAAGTAATTTTAGGCATTTACAAGCAAATTAGAAAAACCGAACTTGAATTACAAATGAGGGAAAAAAAAAAAAAAACTACACAGAAATGAAAGAAATATTAATGAACAAAGAGATCAAATTTACATAAATGACTAAAATACAGCACAAATTACAACATAAAATAATGTAATCTGGGTTGCCACTTTCCACCCTACACTTAGTAAAAAAGATTGTTAGATATTTTTACTCATTGCATTGTTTGCTCAAAATTCTTTAAACTTGATAAATATGCCAATGAGCTTTATCACTTAAGATTTTATCTTAACAAATAACTTCAGAGTAAAGACATACGTAGAACACTAAAACAGATTGGGTTTTAAGTAAACAAACACACCTATCCTTCAAAAACCATATCAGACACTTTATTTTTTTGAAGTAATTAATCAAAAAATTGCATTTACTTGGATTCACTTCAAATATGCCAAAAAAAGAAGAAGCGAGTTCTATTAGTATTTTTCGAGAAACCTGCAATTAATCTAATTACTTCACCATGAATCATTACCTCTCAAGCCCACATATTCATATAACAAGCAACAAATGAGAAACACCAGCCTATGGTCTTTCCAAACAAGCACATGTTTTGTGTTGATAGATCATTTACAAAAGCTGGGTCCACAAGTATAGACTTCATCAAGGCTTTTTGACAAAAACAACTCAATTTGAACTGAAAATGAACAAAATAATGATATGTGAGAAAATCCAAAGGAGGCTAACAATATTATTACCCTTAAGGCCATAGTAGGATGTTCCTGCACCAGCTGCTACAAAACCTGTGGATATGAGAAAGAAAGCACATAAATGACCAATCTCAAGTACACCTGTAGTGAGAAATTGGAAAGATTGCATTTCTAAACAATCTCAAGTACACCTGGCGAGAAAATCACAATCTCTAGCTAAATATCAAGAAAGAGAAACGAATTAGAAACCATCACCAACAAGCCACAGAAAAATATTCAAAAAAAAAAAACAAGCCACAGACTCAAACAAATTTCAAACGCATCAAGAAAAAAAGAACTTAACCCTCAAACTTATATATCAATTTTTTTTAAAAAAAAAATAGTAGTAGAAGAGCAAAGCATAAATGTCTGAGAGAGAGACCTGTTGGGACAAAGGCAAGTGATGATAGGAACTGTGAATCTGCGACGAGAGAGGAGCTAAGGAGAAGAAGAAGTAAAATGAAGAGTTACCTAGAATGGCCGATGTTTAGGGTTATTTGGATTGAACAGTTAAGATGGTGAGATGTGTATGATAGCTTATATTCAGCGGTTGGATCAACTTTTGGAGTGAGTGAGGGTAGTTGAATGCATTTAATGCTGATGACAAGAGGAATGGACAGTTAGGATTTGCCCAAATAAATCCAGCGGTTGGGAGGTGTTCGTGTGTCTCTAAAATCTGCATGTGTTCAAGTCTAATCTTAATATATATATATTATCATACGGTTAAATCTTTAGCAGATCATCTTATCTTTAAAAAAATATAGATCTGACGATCAAATTGATCTTGAAAAAATATATACGTATATATAACTATACTTTATGTATATATAAGAAGACAATTTACCTTACACCCCCAAAATAAAATGTTTATTTTTTCATAGTTTAATGATATTATTTTTTCTACAAATTCCATTATGAAAAGAAAATGTTGAATTATGATTTATTAATAAAAATCACAAAGTGTATTAATATTAACTAACTAGTTAATATACATACTTAAATTTATATAACCTAACAATGTTAGGTTATATAAGCGTTAGTATAATTGTTACTTAATTATTAATATACATACTTAAATATATATAACCTAACATGTTAGGTTAACTAACATTGCTATGTTTTTTGAAAATAATTATTTCGATTTGATTAATTGATCATGAAAATAGAGCAACTTGTTCTAATAAAACAATATCACAAATACATATTGAAAAATTTGAGATTAGTAATATTTAATTAATTAATTATTAAATTAATAATATTAATTTAGTAAATATTACTAAGTTAGTAAATTTGAGATTAGTATATATTACGAAGTGATTAGTATACTAAGTTAGTAAACTATAATGATAAATTGATAATACTTATTATAATATTTAATATGTGATTATAAACAAACACATTATTGATATAATTAGAAATCACTTAAATTTGAAATTATATGAATTACTTGCTAAGTATATAATGATAATACATAGATTATATGCTTATATTCATATGATAATGATATAATGATTAAATGACAAAAGTTATATCATATGAACATTTGATCTACTGTTTATATGATTCATATGGCACAATGTTAAATCATATGATCATGAATATAAATTCAAATGATAATTATAATGATAATACTTAATTTGTGATCATAACAAACACATTGTTAATTCCATATTAATCACTTAATTTGAGATTATGCGAATCACAATGTCACTGTTGCATTCTTTTGTACATACATTAGGAAACTAATATTGTATTAGTATGAATTTATATACTTTATGTGATATTATATAAATGCGTGTCTATAATTATATGCTTATTAATTATGAATCATGAATCATATCACACCGATTATCTAAATATATAATAAAATAATTTAATATGATAATTATGAATCATATGATTCATATTTATCCTAACACTTAAGTATCCAATGATAATATTTAGATCATATGGTCTAACTACTGTCATATGATCTTAGATCTTTAGATCATATGATCTAACGATTCCTAAGTATCTAACGATAATACTTATATCATATTCATATGACTAATGATTGAATGACACAATGTTATATCATATGATCATATGACACAATGTTGGATCATATAATACTTAATTGTGATTATAACAAATACCATTGTTAACTTAATACTAATCACTTAATTTGAGAATATATGAATTACATTGTCATAATATATTATATATATATAATATAATATTATATATATATATATATATATATATATATTATATATTATGTAGAGGTTATTATTACATATATTCATACACATATTAATGAACTATATATTGTATTTGTATGAAATTATATACTTATGTTAGTGTGTAACATTATGTGGTTCTAATATTATATTTATAACTTATGAATTTTGAATTAGATCATATGATATGAGATTATCTATAATAATAAGTAATATGATAATTTTGTATCATACTATTCCTAACTCATTAGTATCTAATGATAATACTTAGATGAGATCATATGAGCAAAGTATTATCATATGATCATATGATCTCACAATTCATATGATCTTAGATCTTAATAATGTGATTTAACGATTTATAACTATTCAATAATAATATTTAGGATCATATGATCATATTCATATGATAATAATATAATATTAAATGGAGTAATATAAATATATAAATATTAAGTAACCTATATAAATTACTACTATATTAATTACTTATATCTATATGACCCTTTATATATGATCGAGCTAATGAGTCGGCGAGCCAGCCAAGTTGAGCCTGAAACTAGCCAGGCTCTCGAGCCCTAAACGAGTGGACAAGCCGATTCAATCGAGCCTTAAACAAGCTAGGCTAGGGTTCATATATATATATATATATGATCGAGCTAATGAGTCGGGCGAGATAGCCAAGTGAAGCCTTAAACTAGCTAGGTTCACAAGCCCTAAACAAGTCGAGTTAGTCGGTCCGGTCGAGCCTTAAACGAGCTAGGCTCGAGAACCCCTATCGATTTCTGTCGAGCGAGCCGGGTATGTATCACTTACTAATCGGGTATGTTTCTATAGTAATAAGCGAGTTTGTACAATACCAAGCTTGAGGTCAGGTAGGGTTTTACCAAGCAGAATATCGAACGGGTTGGTTTATTTACAGCCCTAGGTAAGACCACCCTTGCTCAGCTTGTTTACAATGACCACAGGGTGAAGGAGCATTTTAACCTTGAAGCGTGGGTTTATGTTGCAGAAGAATTTGACATGTTCAAGGTAACGAAAACAATTCTAGAGACAGTAACTTTGTCAACTTGCAATATTAAGGATTTAAATAGTCTTCAAGTTACACTAAAGGAGAATTTGATGGGGAAGAAATTTCTACTTGTTCTAGATGATGTTTGGAATGAGAATCATGTCGATTGGGAGGTGTTAAGGAATCCCTTTAAATCTGGGGCACAGGGAAGTAGGGTCATTGTAAAAACCCGCAGTGAAAGTGTTGCTTCAGCCATGCACACTATTGCCACTTATCCTCTATAGCAGTTAGCAGAAGAAGATTGCTTGTCATTATTTGCAAAACATGCCTTCCATGATGGTAACTCTAAGGCAGATCCAAAACTACAAGTACTAGGTAGACAAATTGTGAAAAAATGCAAAGGCCTACGTTTAGCAACTAAGACAATTGGGGCTCTCGTGCAATCTAAACTAGATGTTGATGTATGGCATAAGATTCTGAAGAGCGAATTATGGGATGTGTTGAATGATGAGAAAAACATTCTTCCGCTCTAAGATTAAGCTACAAATATCTCCCCTCCAACTAATTAAAGCAGTGCTTTGCTTACTATTCAAAATTTCCAAAGGATTATGTTTTTGAAAAGAATCAATTAATCTTATTATGGATGACAGAAGGTTTCTTGCAACAACCCAAAAACAAAACAATGGAAGAAGTTGGTGATGATTACTTCCTTGATCTTGTATCAAGATCATTATTCCAATAATCAAGCAGTGATAAATCAGCTTTTGTAATGCATGATCTTGTCAATGATTTAGGAAAATTTGTATCTAGGCAATTTAGCTTTAGGTTGGAGGGTGAATTTTCTCACGAAATTGTGGACAAGCCGCGCTATTTGTCATATTTCAGGACACGATTTGATAATTTTAAGAAGTTTGAGGCTCTTTATGAGGCTAAGCAGTTGCACATGCACCTTCCTGCTATTAAAATTTTCGCCAAAGAATGAGATATTCTACTTAACTAAATTAATACCACATGATTTATTGCCAATGTTAAGATGCTTATGGGTCCTCACCCTTATCTCAATACAATAATATGAATGAGTTGCCTGATTCAATTGCCAAAATTAAACATTTATGCTATTTGGACCTTTCTTTCAGTATAGTGAAAATGTTGCCTAATACCATATGTAAGTTGTACAATTTGCAACATTGAAGTTAGCAGGTTGTCAATATCTTGATGTATTGCCAAGGGAAAGGTGGAAACTCATTAATTTATGTCATCTTCATATTACTGGAACTAACATAAAGGAGATGCCAAGACTGTTGGGTAGACTAAAATGTCTCCATACGTCGACTATGTTTATTATTGGTAAACATGGTGGCTAGTGTTGCAGAGTTGGGAAAACTTTCAAAATTTCATGGAACGCTTTCAATTTTGGAGCTCCAAAATGTTGTATCTTGTTGTTACCGTGCACAATAATGATGAATAATATGGAATTGAAGAGATAGAGAGAAAGAGAAAATTGAGACAAGGATTTACATGGTTCGACAATGTGCCTACGTCCATAGGGAGAGTGCGGCTATATTTCACTATTGAATTTCTTAAGGTTAGGTAGGGCATGATTCATTCTCCAATATAACATGTCTTCATCTAACCTAGTGCAAATATTGTTACAACTTGCCACCACTTGGGCAACTACCTTCTCTGCAAGACCTCTCTATTGTTGGGTGTGATGGAGTTGTTACAATAGGTCCTGAGTTTTACGGAAATAGTTCTTCTTCAATTAAACCATTTGAAGTCCTAAAAGTTTTAAGGTTCGAGGAAATGTTGAACTGGGAGGAATGGTTTTCTTTTGGTGCTGATAATAACCATGGAGCTTTCCCTCATCCTGCTGAGCTTTATAGTCATAGGTGCCCCAA
>FXXK01001665.1:3756-36121 GCA_900184695.1 Betula pendula | reverse complement strand
GTTGTTACAATAGGTCCTGAGTTTTACGGAAATAGTTCTTCTTCAATTAAACCATTTGAAGTCCTAAAAGTTTTAAGGTTCGAGGAAATGTTGAACTGGGAGGAATGGTTTTCTTTTGGTGCTGATAATAACCATGGAGCTTTCCCTCATCCTGCTGAGCTTTATAGTCATAGGTGCCCCAAGCTAATAAGAGAGCTGCCCATCCGTCTTCCTTCTTTAGCTAAACTTGTGATCATTGAATGTTTGTTGCTGATGGCTTCACTCCCAAAGGATCTTGCAATATGTGAACTGCAGTTAATACGTTGTAATGAGGTACTATTAAAGGAATTGCCAATTAGAATTCAGAAGCTTAAGCTTGAAGGATTCAATGCATTTGATTCCCTTGATTCCCTACCCGAGGGAATAATGGACTCCAACAATTGTCTTCAAGAGTTCGAAATATGTGATTGTTCCTCACTTATGTACTTTCCCGGGGGTGGTCTACCTTCTACATTGAAAACCATTGAGATCACAAATTGTAGGAAGTTAGAGCTCCCTATGCATTTCTTTTATTCATCCCTCGAAAGATTGTTCTTGATAGATAGTTGTCAGTCTCTTAGGTTATTTTCATTAGACTTATTTCCAAAGCTTTGTGATACCATACTCAGGGGATGTAGAAATCTGTAATCACTTAGAATTTTAGAACATCATGAACATGATTTAATGACATTACATATACAAATCCATGATTGCCCTCGTTTTGTATCTTTTGCAAAAGGAAGATTGCGTGCCCCCAACCTCACATGGTTTTGGGTCACCAATTGTAGGAGTCTAAAATCACTGCTTGAGAAGATGTGTTAAATTTTAAAGTGTATTTTCTAGAATCCACAGTTATTATTTTTCTTCTTTTTGTTTTGAATGATGTAGTGAGGAACTTATGTAATTTTAAATGTGGGGAGACTTATTTGCACATGAAAGATGACACAAGTCATTCTATCTTTTCTTAGCCTTTCCACCTTCCACCTTCTACCTTGGCCATCTAACCATCACTACCCTCATTCAACCCCCTTCATCTTTCTATACAGCCTTACACCTTCCCATGAGACATTAATATCATGTTTCAATACCCTCATTCAATTCACTTCATCTTTCCATACAACCTTACATCTTTCAATACTTTCCTTGGTCACATGAAAGGTTTTCTTATCTCTTAAGTGTGAGTATTCTCCAGAACCTTCTCCTAACCCTTATATATACCCTAGACATGTTTCCAAGCCTTTCATTCCATCATACCTCACCAAAGCCCTCTTCTATCTTGTGCAAGTGTGGTCCAGCCCAAGCTTTCTCTATTGCTGTAATATTTCATAAATAAGAAGTATATTTTCCATTTAGTTTTGGTTTTTCTTCTACTTTAGGTTGTGAGTCATTGGGCTAGTGTAACTTTGTTGCACTACTTGAGAATCGGTTGTTCCTCATATTTGGAAACCGTATTTCTCTACATGGTATCAGAGCTTCAAGGGTGGTGGTGATTCATCCTTGGTGAAGAAGATCAACTGGTGGTGTGGAAATGGATTCTGGTGGACGCCTTAACAATTTTGGGGTTGAGGTGCTCAACCATTCTAACTATAAGATATGGAGGTCGTGCAGGGAATCTTATCTTGTTGGGGAAGACTTATGGGAGGTAGTTGGTGCAGGTGATGTGAATCCTCCGGATGATACTCCGGAGAACATCGATAACTTGAAGAAATGGCGGATATCGAATGCAAAGGCGGAATCTATCTTGAAGAGATCTATTGCTCATGGGCTATTTGAGCATGTCATTGGGTGTAAGTCAGCTGGTGAGATTTGGACTAACCTCGATGGGTTGTTCAATAAAAAGGACGTGGCTCAATTGCAACTAATGGAGAACGAGTTGGCAAATACAACTCAAGGTGATCTCTCTATTTCTCAGTTTTTCTTGAAGATTAAAAATCTTTGCTCGGAGATTTCAGTCCTTGATCCAGAAGAACCTATATCAGAGGCACGAATGAAGTGTCATATTATTTGTGGATTAAAGGGGGAGTATATTCCCTATGTTACGTCTATTCAGGGTTGGGCTGTTCAGCCCACCTTAGTAGAGTTTGAAAGTCTACTCACATCACAAGAATCATTGGCTCGACAAATGGCGGGATGCTCCATTTCAGGAAGTGAAGGGGATGCTCTTTTTTGCAATAAAAAGAAAAATTTCAGCAAGGTAAAAGACAAAGGTAAAAATGATGGTTCTAGCAAGCATGAAGATGGCGGAAAATCATTTGAGAAGCGAGATGGAAATAAAAAAGGTGTCAAGTGTTATTGATGTAGTAAAATTGGCACATAAAGAAGAATTGCAATGTGAAGCTCAAAGGAGGATATGTAGCCAAGAAGGAAGGTGAACCCAAATGTGACGAAGAGTGGGGAACGTGCTTTATGGCAGGAACCACTATGATTGATGCCTTGTCATCAATCAATTTTAAAAATGATTGGTTTGTTGATTCAGGTTGTGGGCATCATCTCACAAGTGATGAATTTAAATTCTCAAGCTTCCGAGATTGCAAAGGAAATGATGCAATCGTCACAGCGAACAATTCCATTCATCCCGTTGAGAAGGAAGGAGTAGTGACTCTCAAAGGTGATGGAGATGACCAAATCACACTTAAAAGTGTGTTTCAAGTTTCCGGAATGAAAAAGAACCTCTTCTCAGTGGTCAATGCCGTTGATCCTGGTCACTATTTGTTTTACTTCTATAATTTGGAGTTCTCGTGACTCCTACTCCAGGTTGTATAAGGAGTCTTTCTAATCGACTATTCAACCTTATATAAGGATGAGCTTGCCGCATAGCCAATGTGTGAAAAAAAAAAAAAAAGTGCATCAAGCCACGGTTGTACAAGAAGGAAGAGAGGGAAAAGAAAGGGAGAGGAAAAAAAAAAAAGGGCAGAGGTAGAGAACGCATGGTGTACTGCGTAGGGAGAAGAAAAAAAAACTGCAGAGTTCCAATTGTTATTTTTTTTCCTTTTTTGTGTGAGGGTGAGATACAGGTGTATTGGGGCTTTGGGTTTTGAGTGGTTTTTCTCCCTGTTACTCTTTGTACTCCATCTTTTAATAGTAAATTTCTCCAGGTCATCTCCAATGATGTAGGCTTGTTAAGCCAAACCACTTAATTCTTGGTGTCGTTTGTGATTATTTTTTGCTATCTTCTTATTATTTGCATCTCATAGGTCTTGGGGAAATAAGATATATTTCCTAACAACTCGTATCAGAGTTTTTTAGTTCGAGTAAGAGCGATGGCAAGAGAAGATGGAAAAGCAGAAAGAATAGAAAAATTTGATAGCACAGATTTTGCATATTGGAAGATGTACTTTATGGGAATGAACTACATCTGCCTCTTTTGAGGGAGCAACCAGACGATATGTACGATAGCGATTGGGCCCTACTTGATCGAAAGGCCCTAGTAGTTATCATGTTATCGTTGTCAAGATCGGTAACACACAACGTTGTGAAGGAGAAGACCACTGCAGGTGTGATGGCGGCTTTGTCAAGTATGTATGAGAAACAGTCGGCAAACAACAAGGTGCACCTGATGAAGAAGTTGTTCAACCTAAAGATGGCTGAAGGAACCTCGGTAGCGCATCATCTCAATGAGTTCAACACCATCACAAATCAATTATCCTCAGTAGATATTGATTTTGATGATGAGATTTGTGCTTTGATTATGTTGGCGTCGTTGCCAAATAGCTGGGAAGCTGTGCGGATGGCTGTGAGCAATTCTGCAAGGAAGAGCAAGCTCAGTTATGAAGACATACGGGATTTGATTCTAGCGAGGAAGTTCGGAGAAAAGACGTCGGTGAAACCTTGACTTCTGGTGCAACCCTAAACCTCGAGACAAAATGTAGAGTACAAGACAAGAACTCTGGCGGGGGTAGATCAAAATCCAGAAAAGGGTAGAAGCAAGTCCAGATCTGGACGATAGCTGGAGTGTTGGAATTGTGGCAAGACTGGCCACTTCAAGAAAAATTGCAAAGAACCAAGAAAGAAGACTGCTAACGACTCCGCAAACATCGTGGTAACAGAAGAAATACAAGATGCCCTAATTATCTCTATTGACAGTCCTCTTGACTCTTGGGTCATGGACTCAGGAGCCTCCTTTCATACCACTGTGATCCGTGAAGTACTCGAAAACTATGTTTCTGGAGATTTCGGGAAAGTGTACTTGGCTGACGGAACGCCTCTATATATTGTGGGCATAGGCGATGTTCGCATCAGAGTCCATAGCGATTCGGTATGGAAGCTACAAAAAGTTAGACACGTCTCACAGCTAAAGAAGAACCTGATTTCAGTGGGACAACTTGACGATGAAGGGCATGCCATAAAATTTCACGGTGGTCAGTGGAAAGTATGCATGAGAGCCAGACTCTTGGCTCGGGGATATAAAACCGTTAGTCTCTATTTGACTACTAATCCAAGAGATACAGTTGCAGTAAGTTGCAAAGGGTGACTCTAAACTATGGCACCTAAGGCTTGGGCATATGAGCGAGAAAGGGATGAAGGTATTGCTGTCAAAGGGGAAACTACCAGAACTGAAGTCAGTTGAATCTGATTTGTGTGAAGATTGCATCATAGGGAAGTAGAAGAAGGTGAGTTTCATAAATGTTGGCAGAACTCTGAAGCCTGAGAAGTTGGAGCTGGTACACACAGATTTGTGGGGTCCCTCCCCAGTGGCATCTCTTGGAGGCTCGCGGTACTACATCACATTCATAGATGATTCAAGCAGAAAGGTATGGATTTATTTCTTAAAGCAAAAAATCTGATGTATTTGAAGTTTTTAAGAAGTAGAAGACCATGGTAAAGACAGAAACTGGTATGAAATTGAAGTGTCTAAGATCAGACAATGGAGGAGAATATGAAAACGAGAGATTTAAATAGTTTTGCGCGGTAAATGAGATTAAGATGCAGAAAACTATCCCAAGGACACCATCTAATGCCCAAGAAATTATTTAATGGGTTTAGTAAGATTAAATAAAATAAGATGAATTAATGTGGTAAAATAAAATAAGATGGCTTAATTTTATATTATGAGTCTTAGTGTGAAGCCCAAAAGGAAAAGAGAGTTAAATCAACTATGTAGGCCCAAAGGTTAGTTATAAGTTTTAGGCCCATCTTTCTCTCACCTTCACTTATGCAAGAAGTGCAAATTTGGACCACTCATTCCTTATCCACTCACACCTAAACACTCATTTTTCCCCATCTTCACCTGAGCTTTTCAATTGGGGGGCATGTGTTTTGCTCTTTGGCTTTTCGCACTTGGTGTGAGGGCTCACACATGGTTCAAAGTTTTAGAACCCATTTTCCCTTCTCATTTTTACTTCACGTCTGACTCTCTCTTTCAACACCCTCATTTCTTTCTTGCTACTTCATGAGAGGTTGAGTTTTGGCTTCCAAGATGATCACGACAATGTAAAAAAGAATGCCAAGATTTGGCTCACGCTCGGTTTCTCTTGTCTGAAAATGTAAGTCTCTCTCTCTCTTTTTCACTCACGCCATTTTCCTCATCTCTTCTTGCACTCTTTAATGTGGGTTTCGGTTTTAGCTTGGGTGTTGGATAAAATCTTGGACTTCCATCATTTTCAAGCTACGGGTAGCGCTTATCGACGTTAAAGCTTCCAATCTATCGATTAAATTGAGGTAATTTCGTAGAACCCTAAATTTCTCAAAGTTAGGCCAAATTTGGGTATGTGGCTAAATTCTCGAAATTAGCTTGGGGTTTTTGTGTATTGTAAATTCCTACACACTATTTAAGTATTGAGTTGTTGATTAATTGGATTTAAACATCAATTTTGCCAATGGTTGAAGTATGGGCATAAACCCCAATTTTTATAGTTTTAGCTAATTTAGGGCTTTTATTATCTAAACAATAGGATTATGGTTTATATGGGTTAATTACATGTAGTGTGTTAATTTAACCCAAAATTTCTATGGAATTCATGGATGGTTGCTATAGGTTGTGTTTAGGTCCTAATGGGTCATAATAGGATTAAAGTTGCATTGTAAATGTGAGTTTAATGTTATGGCACAATACTACATTGCAGTTGTGCTTGAGTTGTAGGATCCTTTTCAAACGTCACAGATAAGTAAGTATAATTACTTACTGAGGATGATACTATACTTTTAAATGCTTTTTAGAATTAATGGTTTAGTAAATTATATGCTTATGGAAAAGAAAAAGAATTGGGAAGTAGTTTAAAGTGTGGTAATTATATGTGAAATTCGAGTCGGATATTTTATGAGATAACACGACTATATTGTAGTTTGATGGATTTACTTGTGTTATGAGTTATGTTTTGAAATGTGATAAAAATGTATTAAGAAAATGAGGTTGAACAGGGTATGATTGTGAAAACAAAGAGTGTATACTTTTGATAAATTGGCATGAATGTTGCATATGAATGTTGAGATATAAATAAACTGTTAATGCATGATGAGAATGTGATATGAAGAAGTGATGAAACAAGAACGCAAATAACGAGTTAAAACTACGAAAATGAGAATAAGAGACTAATGCATTGGGTGTACGGATCCCAACACATGTGAGTGTACGGACCACAGTGTTGTTAAGAATGATATTAAGTGTACGGACCCCAACACATGTGAATGTACGCACCATGGTGTTAATAATAATAGTGGGTGTACGGACCCTAACATATGTGAGTGTACGGGCCACAGTGTTAATAATAATATCGGGTGTACGGACCCTAACACATGAGAGTGTATGGACCACAATGTTGTAACAAAAGTAAAGAAAGAAAGAGGAAAGAAAAGAAAACAAAAAAAAAAAGAAACTAAGAAAGAATAATGAATGATTTAAAGAATGTATGAGCATGTATGAGAAGAATGAATGTAAGTCTGTATGACTATGTATGAGAGGAATGAATGAAGCATTTATGACTATGTATAAGAATAATGAATGTAAAGATGTATGAACATGTATTGCATGAGTGTTGTATTGATGATTATGATGTATATTACATGAAAATGATATTGACGTTTATGTGTGCAAAATATATGGAAGTCTATGAATTGTTCCTTACCTAGATATGCATGTATACTTATGTCTTGTTTGAAGTTATGTAATGCATTGAATATGTGTATAATTAAATTATATTATTGTAAACTCATGGTAGAAACTTAAAAACGGCGTATTGTTTAAAGTTAGTAATTTCTTATAATACTGAGAATGTGGACTCACATATACGCCTATGTTATTGTAGTTAACCCCACAATTTCATAAGGCACTGTCGATGCAGGAAATGAGGTAGAAGAAGAGGAGGACCCAGAAGCCTTGTACCTAGGCTATTATGGATGAGGCCATTGTGTGTGCCCTGGATTTTGTTTGACAAACCTGTTAGTCATTCTTTTTGTATACATCATTTTTGTAGCACATAAACACTTATGATGTATTTCTTTTGAGATTGTGCCTCATGTGGCACTTGTGATTAGGCAGTGTTTTGTATGTAATGATACAATGTAATCCTTAACAAGATATATGTCTTTTGTCAACTCTGATGTGTTACGTAGAATTAATATTCCGCTGCGAGATCCATGATCTCTGATGTGATGTTGAACTATTTTGATATGTTATAGGTTTAGTCAAATTGATTTGGCTATGNGTTAGTCATTCTTTTTGTATACATCATTTTTGTAGCACATAAACACTTATGATGTATTTCTTTTGAGATTGTGCCTCATGTGGCACTTGTGATTAGGCAGTGTTTTGTATGTAATGATACAATGTAATCCTTAACAAGATATATGTCTTTTGTCAACTCTGATGTGTTACGTAGAATTAATATTCCGCTGCGAGATCCATGATCTCTGATGTGATGTTGAACTATTTTGATATGTTATAGGTTTAGTCAAATTGATTTGGCTATGTTGATGTCAAATTTTACAGGTTCAATAATTTGAGCTTTTTGGCTCAAATATATATTCAGGTTTAGCGTAAGGCGCCGCTCTACGTGTGTGTTATTATATTATATAGCATTGGCGCGTCGAGGCGGGTCGTTACACACCACAACAGAATGGCGTCGCTAAGCGCGTGAATAGAACCCTCAATGAGCGTGCAAGGAGTATGAGGTTGCATGCTGGGTTGCCAAAAACCTTCTGTGCGAATGCAGTGAGCACTACTACTTATTTAATAAATAGAGGACCCTTTGTCCCTCTGGGCCACAGACTACCTGAAGAATTCTGGAATGAAAATGAGGTAAATTTCTCACTTGAAAGTTTTTGGTTGTGTCTCATATGTTTACATTGAATCTGATGCTCGTAACAAGTTAGATGCTAAGTCTAAGAAATGTTATTTCATTGGCTATGAGATGAGGCATTCGGGTATCGGTTTTGGGATGATCAAAACCGGAAGATCATTAGAAGTAGGAATGTTACTTTTAATGAAATGGTTGTGTACAAGGACGGTTCGAATGCAGAATCTGTCAATGCAGAGTCAAAGGCTGAGAAGCCTGATTTTATCAGCTTGGATGAGATTTCTAATGGTGTAGCTCAAAGAAGGAATTCAGAAGTTGATGAGAATCTAGAAGCTGAACAAGATCCTGAAGTTGAAGAAACTGAAGAGCAACAGATTGAGCAGGGAACACCTACTACGGCTGTCCAAAGGTCTACCAGAACCATTAGACCTCCACAACGTTATTCACCCTTCTTGTTCTATATTCTGTTGACAGATGGCGGTGAGCCAGAGACGTATGATGAAGCCTTGTAGGTTGAAAATTCAATCAAGTGGGAGTTAGCCATGAAAGATGAGATGTACTCATTGATGACTAATCAGACATGGGAGCTGATTGAGTTGCCAATAGGTAAAAAGGCTTTACATAACAAGTGGGTGTACAGAATAAAGGGTGAGCATGATGGTAGCAAGTGCTACAAGGCGAGATTGGTTGTCAAGGGCTTTCAGCAAAAGGAAGGTATTGACTACACCGACATATTTTCACTAGTGGTTAAGATGACAACCATCAGATTGGTACTGAAAATTGTGGCGGCGGAGAATTTGTATCTTGAGCATTTAGATGTGAAGACAGCATTCCTTCATGGGGATTTGGAGAAAAATATCTACATAAGGCAGCCACAGGGATTCATAGTGCAGGGAAAAGAAGGTTAGGTATGCAAACTGAGGAAGAGCTTGTATGGCCTAAAACAAGCTCCAAGACAATGGTACAAGAAGTTTGACAACTGTATGGGCTCTACTGGGTTTACGAGGTGCAATGCAGATCACTGCTATTATGTTAAGAGTCTTAAGAACTCTTATATTATTCTACTGCTGTATGTGGATGATATGCTCGTTGCAGGGTCCAGTATGGAAGAGATCAAGAATTTGAAGAAACAGTTGTCTTCATAATTTGCAATGAAGGATTTGGGAGCTACAAAACAAACTTGGGTATGAGAATCTTTAGAGACAGAGCTAATGGTACACTGAAGCTTTCACAGACAGAGTATGTGAAGAAGATTCTCAGTAACTTTAGCATGGATGGAGCTAAGCCGGTAAGCACACCCTTGGGAAGTCAATTCAGACTAACCAAGGATCAGTCACCAAAGACGGATCAGGAGAAGGTATACATGAGCAAGGTGCCCTACGCTTCAGCTATCGAAAGTCTGATGTACGCAATGGTCTGCACTAGACTGGATATTGCACATGAAGTGGGAGCTGTGAGCAGATATATGGGCAATCCAGGGAAACAGCATTGGGAGGCAGTCAAGTGAATTTTGCGATATTTGAGAGGAACTTCAAATATGTCCCTTTGCTTCACAGTAGCAAATTTGAAGCTATAGGGCTACGTGGAAGCTGATCTAGCTGGTGATGTTGATAGCAGAAAGAGTACTACAGGGTTTGTATATACACTGGGTGGTACAGCAGTGTGCTGGCCTCAAAGTTACAGAAAATTATGGCCATTTCTACTACAGAAGCTAAATACGTGGCTATGACAAAAGCCAGAAAGGAGATGGTTTGGCTACAGGGTTTCTTGGATGAGTTGGGTTAGAAGAATGAGAAGAGCGTTCTACACAGTGATAGTCAGAGTGCTATTTTTCTTACGAAGAACCCGGCGTATCATTCGAGGACAAAGTACATTCAGTTGAGGTATCACTTTATACGGTCACTACTAGAAAGCGAACAGTATACTTGAGAAGATTCGTAGTACAAAAAATCCAGCAGAAATGTTTACAAAATGTGTGACTATTGAGAAACTGAAGCTATGTTCAGCTTCAGTTGGTCTTCAAGCTTGAGGACAGGTGGAGGAGATGACCTGAGGATATTTGCTTCTGGGACTTGATGGAATTCAAGTCAAGTGGGAGATTGTTGGTGTAGTGACTTGGTCTTCATCAAGTCAACGTGGGGCCCAGCACTACACTCCTCTCTTGGTTTGGTTTTTTCTTTGTTCTACTTCTATAATTTGGAGTTCTCGTGACTCCTACTCCCGGTTGTATAAGGAGTCTTTCTAACTGACTACTCAACCTTATATAAGGATGAGCTTGCCGCATAGCCAATGTGTGAAAAAAAAAGTGCATCAAGCCGCGACTGTACAAGAAGGAAGAGAGGGAAAAGAAAGGGAGAGAAAAAAAAAAGGGAGAGGTAAAGAACGCATGGTGTAGTGTGTAAGGAGAAGAAAAAAAAAAAACTACAGAGTTTCAATTGTTATTTTTTTTTCTCTTTTGTGAGTGTGAAATACGGGTGTATTGGGGCTTTGGGTTTTGAGTGGTTTTCTCCCTATTACTCCTTGTACTCCATCTTTTGATAGTGAATTTCTCTGGGTCGTCTCCAACAGTGGATGTAGGCTTGTTAAGCAAAACCACTTAATTCTTGGTGTCGTGTGTGATTTTTTTTACCGGTCTTGGGAAAATAAGATATATTTCCGAACAGTCACTATGTCTTGTTTGGGCCAAAGGATGTGAAGTTTCTTCAGAATATCAGAATCTTGGATGCAGATATTGTTCATACGGGTAAGAGAATTAAAGACTTATTTGTTTTAGCCTCCACAGTTTCTTATATTGATAAAATGAGTATAAATGATGGAGCATCAATTTGGCATGCTAGATTGGGACATCTTAGCATGGATAAATTAAAAGCTGTGGTTGTAAAAAATTTGGTGAATGGTTTGCCCATGTTGACTACCTTTGGTAGTGATGAAGTATGTGAGGGTTGTCAATATGGAAATTCCATTTGACAAGTCTTTTTCACGGTGCAAATCACCTTTAGAACTTATTCATGGTAATGTGATGGGGCCTTGTGCTATACCATCATATTCGGGTTCTCTTTATAAGCTTGTTCTTATTATGATTATACACAATTTACGTGGGTATATTTTATGAAAGAGAAATCCGAAGTGTTGTCCAGGTTCAAAGAGTTCAAAGCAGCTGTGGAAAGTGTGCTCAACAAGAAGATTAAAAGGTTTCGAACCGACAATGGGGGAGAGTTCACTTCTATCAATTTTCACAATTTTTGCCAGGAACAAGACATCCGAAGGGAGCTTTCGTGTGCATATACACCACAGCAAAATGGTGTGGCGGAAAGGAAGATCTGGCACTTGGTGGAGACGTGCAAGAGTTGGCTTTATGCAAAGAACTTACCCAAAGCCTTATGGGCAGAGGGTATGACATGTGCCGCTTATGTGATTAATCGGGTGCCTTTTAGCCCGATAAACATGAAATCACCATATGAGATAATGTTTGAAGAAAAGCCTAGAGTCAAGTACTTCAAGGTTTTTGGCTCTATTTGTTATGTTCATGTGCCGGATGTAAAAAGAACTAAATTGGATGCCAAGGCTCAGAAATGCATCTTTATTGGCTATGATGAAAGAAAAAAAGAGTTGAAATGCATGGATCCCAAGACCCATAAATTTAGTGTTTCTCGAGATGTTGTATTTGATGAAGTCTCTTTACATTATAAGGTGGAAGGTGCTATTATTGGGAGTACTGGTGGTGACACTAGTGTTCACAATCAGCCGTATGCAGAAATCAGTTTACCATTGTCACCTAATGCTCCTATGCCATCAGATAGCTCTTCTTCATCTTCTCCTACAAGGGAGCTAGAAGAACAACAAGGTGATGAGGAAGTAGAAAGTGTACTACCTCTTAGGAGATCTAAGAGGAAAGTTGTTCTGCCGGCTCGGTATAGGGATGAAAATTTTGTGAGTATGCACTCATGTTTTCTTGCTAATCCTATTGATGATTGTGAACCTTCTAGTTTTGATGAAGCTACAGGTGTTAAGGAATGGAATGATGCTATGAATGATGAGATAAATGCTTTCATCAAAAATCAAACATGGGATCTCGTGCCAAAGCCTAAGGAAGTGAAGCCCATCACTTGCAAATGGATTTACAAAATCAAACGCAAGGCCGATGACAGTGTTGATAGATACAAGGCAAGGTTGGTTGCTCGTAGATTCTCTCAAAAGTATGGGGAGGATTATGAAGAGACATTTAGTCCGGTTGTAAAGATGACTTTAGTTAGAGTTGTCATTTCCTTGGCAGCATATCATGAGTGGAAGCTATGGCAACTTGATGTAAAAAATGCTTTTTTATATGGTGAAATTGATAAAGAAATCGACATGGAGCAACCTAGCCTAATGGTTATGTTTCTCAGACGCACCCGAAACATGTATGCAAGCTTAAAACGGCCTTATATGGATTAAAGCAAGCTCCGAGAGCTTGGTATGGTAAGATTGCCGAATACTTACAATTTTGTGGCTATTTTGCTTCTAACTCAGATTCTAGTTTGTTTGTTAAGAAGCAAAGCAAGGTGCATGTCATTGTTCTCTTGTACGTTGATGACATGATTGTCATTGGCAACGATGATGAAGAAATTGCAAAGCTTCGGGCTGAACTTTCTATTCGATTTGAGATGAAAGATTTAGGGGAGCTTAGTCACTGTCTTGGTTTGGAAGTTAGCTCTCTCAAGGGGTGGAATTTTTGTGTTACAACAAGGTTATGCGGAGAAGCTTGTGGGAAGATTTGGGTTGAACCAAAGCAAGTGGTGCTCCACCCCTCTTGATGCGAACATTAAGCTAAGGCGTGAAGAAGGCAAGCTTCTTTCCGATCCTCGTCCTTATCGGGCTCTTGTAGGAAGTTTGATCTACTTAACTATTACAAGACCCGACATTGCATTCTCGGTTGGCTTTGTTAGCCGGTACACGCAAGCACCACGAAAACCACATTTAGATGCGGCAAAACGTATCTTGAGGTATGTGTACTCTACACTTGATATGGGCCTTTTCTTCAAGAAATGAGCTATCTTTGAGCTACATGGATTTTCCGATGCTGATTTGGGTGGTGACTTGGATGACTGGAAGTCTACATCCGGTTATGTTTTCTCATGTGGTTCATCTTGTGTTTCTTAGTGTAGCAAGAAGCAAGATTCAGTATCTCTTTCAACAACTAAGGTTGAGTACAAAGCGGCCTCTCTTGCTGCACAAGAATGTGTTTGGCTACATCGGTTGATTGAGGATGTTCATTCATCAATTCACAAACCAACAATTATCTATGGTGACAATCAAAGTGCTTTAAAGCTTGCAACAAATCCGGTTTGTCACGCAAGGACAAAGCATATTGAGATTGAGAATCATTTTATTCGTGAAAAGGTGCTTATGGGTTCAATTGAAGTTTTGGAGGTGAGAAGTAAAGACAACATGGCTTACATCTTCACCAAGTCACTTTCCAAAGGTCCGTTTGAATTTCTAAGAGAGAAGCTTGGTATCATTTCTAGAAAATCACTTTAAGGGGGAGTGTTAAATTTTAAAGTGTATTTTCTAGAATCCACAATTATTATTTTTCTTCTTTTTGTTTTGAGTGATGTAGTGAGGAACTTATGTACTTTTAAATGTGGGGAGACTTATTTGCACATGATAGATGACACATGTCATTCTCTCTTTTCTTAGCCTTTCCACCTTCCACCTTCCACCTTGGCCATCTAACCATCACTACCCTCATTCAACCCACTTCATCTTTCTATACAGCCTTACCCTCGTTCAATTCACTTCATCTTTCCATATAACCTTACATCTTTCAATACTTCCTTGGTCACATGAAAAGTTTTCTTATCTCTTAAGTGTGAGTATTCTCTAGAACCATCTCCTAACCCTTATATATACCCTAGACATGTTTCCAAGCCTCTCATTCCATCATACCTCACCAAAGCCCTCTTCTATCTTGTGCAAGTGTGGTCCAGCCTAAGTTTTCTCTATTGCTGTAATATTTCATAAATAAGAAGTATATTTTTCATTTAGTTTTGGTCTTTCTTCTACTTTAGGTTGTGAGTCCTTGGGCTAGTGTAACTTTGTTGCATTACTTGGGAATCGATTGTTCCTAATATTTGGAAACCGTATTTCTCTACAAGATGCACATACTCCTTCCATCTCTAAAGTATTTGAGTATAGAAGATTGTCCACAAGTTGAGTTGTTTCCTGAAGGGGGCTTGCCTCCCAATTTGAATCTAATTTCCATCCTTGGTTGTGACAAACTTATTGCTAGCCAGATGCATTGGGGTTTGCAAAAACTCCCCTCAGTTAGAAAATTGTCAATCATTGGCAAATCTGAACATGTTGAGTCCTTCCGGAGGTAGGATTGCTGCCCACCAATTTGACCTTTCTTGACCATGTCTGAATTTCCAAATATAAAATATTTGGACACAATCGGGCTTCAACACCTTACCTCTCTTGAACAATTGTGGATCCATGGCTGCCCTAAACTCAAGTTTATGCCAGAAGAGGGGCTGCCCACCTCTCTTTCTTTTCTACGGATCAATGAATGTCCTTTGTTGAAGATACAGTGTCAAAGGAAAAAGGGAAAAGAATGGCGCAAGATTGCTCACATCGACTGCATAATGATTGATGAAGAATTGATTCTTTGAGCTATAGAATTATGGCAAGAGTTCCCACTTTCTGCTCAAAAATCTGCACAAAAGATGGATGGCGGAAACAATATATTCAACTTGTACAGTTAGGTACTTCTTCTTTTCAATGGTTATTATTAATATAGTTTATCATTTCTGTTTTAGGTTTGCTATCGACTATCTTTATTGAAACAGAATGCTTTGTCCACTTGTTGATTCATTATTTTGCTTCACCATTTCGTACATTATAATCAAAGGCTATTGAGTCTGTCATATCCCTGCCTGGAATTATTGTGAAGCTTGTATTAAAGCTAGGGAGCTTTACAAATATACCAGTTTGTTCCGTTAATTTGTGTTTCTATGGATCTCCATTTTACTACCTATCCTCAATACCTTGTGGTTCTTTTACAAGGTCACTTTCCACCGTCAATAACAAGTGTCATATGCTTGGAATCAAATTGTCTCATCCTATTGGGGATTTTTTTTTTCTTAGGAAGAGTCGTCTCATGACTTGCACAGTAAATTCCCTACATATCTTGAGTTTGGACTTTTTGTTGGAACAGAGAGACAAAGACAAGTAAATGATTGGCATCAGACACTCTATTCTTAAGCATATGTCTTTGATGACTAGTAGATTATTTGATGAATAGTAGAGTTAATTTTTCTTGTAGCATTTATAGGTTTGTTCTGTATTTTCTTATGGTTTCTCATACCTAATCAAATACTTCCAAATTCAATCTTTCCTAATCTGATTTGATGCATAATCTATGTACTTCCTTCATTCATCCTTTATGACTTCAAAATCCGTGATCTTTCCCAAAATTTTGCTACCATTTAACCCTAGAAACATCTTTCTCTGCTGTCCACATCAGCTAGATTGATAAATACTGGTGAAAAACAGTTAAGCTATATGTTTACTGAAGAGATATCATATGAACCTAACACTTCTATACCTAAAAATAAAAATTATGTATTACATTCAATATCTAATAGCTCAAATTAAATTGAATTTAGTTTTAGTATTACTTGGAATGACCTATGACTGGGCCACTAGGAGGCCGATGAAGCTTAATCTGCTACATTTAATTCATGGTTTATGTTTCTAAAAGCATCTCTAACTTATTGGAATCTAGTTAGCATTTACATGAAATATTTTATTTGAATCTGCATCTGCCCACCCATAAACTTGTGTTGCTGTAATGCTGCGATAGGGTAGGCTAAAAGGACTATGTTGTCTTTATTTTCATAGTAGGACTAGGCTATCTACAGACTCCATATTATCTGAAGTACTATATATGGATTTTCCGTTTCAATTTACTATGCACATGACANTATAATCAAAGGCTGTTGAGTCTGTCATATGATTTCCTGGAATTATTGTGAAGCTTGTATAAAGCTAGGGAGCTCTACAAATATACCAGTTTGTTCCGATAATTTGTGTTTCTTTGGATCTCCATTTTACTACATATCCTCAATACCTTGTGGTTCTTTTACAAGGTCACTTTCCACTGTCAATAACAGGTGTCATATGTTTGGAATCAAATTGTCTCACTCCTATTGGGGATTTTTTTCTTAGGAAGAGTCCTCTCATGACTTGCATAGTAAATTCCCTACATCTCTTGAGTTTGGACTTTTTGTTGGAACAGAGAGACAAAGACAAGTAAATGATTGGCCTCAGACACTCTGTTCTTAAGCATATGTATTTGATGACTAGCAGATTATTTGATCAATAGTAGAGTTAATTTTGCTAGTAGCATTTCTAGGTTTGTTCTGCATTTTCCTATGGTTTCTCATACCTAATCAAACACTTTCAAATTCAATCTTTCCTAATCTGATTTGAAGCATAATCTATGTACTTCCTCCGCTCATCCTTAATGACTTCGAAATCCGTGATCTTTCCCAAAATTTTGCTACCAATTAACCCTAGAAACATCTTTCTCTGTTGTCTACATCAGCTAGATTGATAAATACTGGTGAAAAACAGTTAAGCTATATGTTTACTGAAGAGATATCATATGAACCTAACACTTCTATACTTGAAAATAAAAATTATGTATTACATTCAATATCTAATAGCTCAAATTAAATTGAATTTAGTTTTAGTATTACTTGAAATGACCTATGACTGGGCCACTAGGAGGCAGATGAAGCTTAATCTGCTACATTTAATTCATGATTTAATCTGTTTCTAAAAGCATCTCTAACTTATTGGAATCTAGTTAGCATTTACATGAAATATTTTATTTGAATCTGCATCTGCCCTCCCATAAACTTGTGTTGCTGTAATGCTGTGATAGGGTAGGCGAAAAGGACTATGTTGTCTTTATTTTCATAGGACTAGGCTATCTACAGACTCCATAGTATCTGATGTACTATATATGGATTTTCCGTTTCAATTTACTATGCACATGACGTTAAGTTTAGTTAGTTTCTGATAAATAGGTACTGAAAGTCCAATTGTGACCTGTGGGCCTTGTGGTGTGGTGCCAAATCGAGATTGTGGGGAACTTGGGATTTTCCTTTTTCTCTGAATCGTAGGTTTTAAATTACTCTTCAGTAGATTTTCTCCTGAAAGGTGCTGCAGTTTGCCGATACATGGGAAAAGGTACTTAATGACAACAGCAATTTTCTTGCAGCTACTTGTGATCCCTTTTAAGGGTGCTGATGATTTATCATAACAAAATTTCAGGGTACCTAATATCCAGTCGGCTCTACACCAATATGAAGCTAGTGTGGTTTCTGATACCTTCAATTATCAAAATTTTGAGATGAGAAGCTGCAGCTGGGTATTAGATGGTGACATAATCCATTGATTAAACAATGCAGGTCAGTTTTTGATGGTGCTTCGTTTCTTTATACTTGGCGATTTCTTTTGTTTTTCCATTGTTATACATTTTTTTTTCCCTTTTAAGTGCATATAAAATACTTACGAGCCATGGAGCATTTCTCCTATGTTGATTGCCGATTCATCAAGGGGGTATTGGGACGTCCATCATTATAAGTTTTATTTCAGTTATATTCCATCCCTTCCAAAACAAGATGAAAAGATTATATTTAAATGGGACTTCTTCGTTCCTTTACTTGGTAAAATAGTTGTGGCTTGCATGGAACTATCTTCAGTAGGCATGAAAATGACTAAGCTTTATGAATTCCTATTGATTTCAAAGGTTTCTTGGATATTAGCCTTCTCATTTCTTAAATGAAGTCATTACTAAGGGCTAGAAGAATTTGGGTTAATCATAGGCTTGTAGATACCTGTTCCTTTGATAGTTTTTTAACTGAAAGAGAATGCACAAACCTATTTATCTTAAAAACAAAAGGGTTGGGTTCTTCTTATCTACCCTGCTGTTATTGTTCTTCAGTGTCACTGTTAAGCACTCTGCTGGCAGTGTGGAGGAAAACAAAAACTAATTCTGGAGGAAAACAAAAAGGCAAGCAGGCCATATTTTCCACTCTGGGATTTCAAAAAACGTAACGGAATAGAATGTGATAGATTGTTAGGTTTTAAGGGAACTTAGACTTTAAATTTTAAGGAAACCTAGACCTTTTTCATACATAAGGTTTATGATTAATTTCTGCTTACTTCTTTATTCATGATCACCCTTTAAATAGGAAAATTACAACAACACATATGCGGAGTAGAACTCCTACACGACTTCTAAGTAAACTCCTATTAAAACAACTACTAAAATAAGTGCACCGTAGTGCTACAAGACACTAACTCTAACATAGATAACTATTGCAATACCGATTGGATAACAATTGAAGATAACTCTCCTTATTTAATTAAACTACTACTACTCTAATATAAGCTATTGTAAAGATAACTTCGAGAGCTTCATGAGATACATGCTTATGAGTTATGCCAACATCCTCTACCTACTGTAGAATTCTACTTTCATAACAGGCTTTTTTTTTAAAAAAAAAAATAAAGAAAGAGACTGAATGGAAGTTATTTTAAGAATACTGGTGAATCTCAAGAAGTTTCAATGCTTTGTGAGACTTTTCTACAGTAGTTGTAATAGAACTTTATTAAGAGTGTTGCCAGTTTAATATGCCACATCTTGAGTTGAGCCATATAAGGGAGGTCTTGCATGCGGCCAGTCAAATAATCGCCCACCCAAGTATATTTACCTGGCCGTGATGTCATAAATGTGTGTATAAATGCTTCATTGGACACAGTGGAAGAGTTTGTCCAAAATGCCACCAGTTGTTCCTTTCCAAAGAAATCTACCATCTGTCTAAATTTCAGAGTTTTTGTTTTTTTTTTTGTTGTTTACATCAGGTTTGATATGTTATAATTTTGATCTGTATAATTTTTCTGTAAATTCAAATGAATTACAGGGCTGTTGCAGAAGCTGACGATGGGAATTCAATGTTGCTATGTAAATCATGTGTCGAGTTAAAAGAGTCTTAAACTAGCCCTGCTCAACAGCTAATGCTAGTGATGGGTACGCATTCTTAGAGTTTATTTCCTGCTATTGTAGTTATATGTTTTACGTTCTTGAGTGTCTGTTCTGGCATTGCTGGGAATAATTTGTTTATAACATAGCCTAAGTGGGTTAATTATCTTGGACGGTAGAGTTTGTCATGATCATAGTTTCTAACATTAGTTGTTACATGTTTTATACCATGAGTAAACAAATTCATGAAATGAAGCTACTTGTTAGCAATTAGCAGATACATGTACGTAGGAAAAATGGAGTTAAAACATTATCCTTAGTCCAATTACTAGTATAAAAAGCATTTGGAAATTACTGGTATAAGTTCTGGGCCTTGACACAGGTGGTTTAGGTGTAGAGTGGTGATGAGACAGGTGTTAGGTTCTAATGGATTTTGGTATGTCTAAGGCTTTATTAAATTTAGGTGGTTTAGGGTTTGCCACATTTGATAATATTGAGGCAGGTGCAAGAATTGATTTTCTCTCAAATTACCATGGTAATTATGGACTTTCCTTCAGTGTCATTTTTCTTGAACAACCATTGAAAAAGAAAAAGACGACCCTAGTAGGAGGTGAGTATACAAGAGAAACATGACTAGGCTTTGGTGCTTCGGAGGCAAGCACTGGACTACTAGGTAACTGTTTTGTAAAGCTTTGTTGTCTTCTTGCAAGTCCTAGTGAGATTCTAGTTTTTTGAACTTTACTTTCATTATTGTCCTAAAAATCAGCATTTGGTTATAGTATTGGCTCAAAACAGATTTGAATGCACTTTGCTTGATTAAATGAGGAAGGTGTAGATAAATTAGAATGGCCAAGCTGTTGCATTCATGTTGATGACTTTTTGCCCTCCTTTTTCAACATGGAATCATAGCACTTGCTTGTGGTACATAATGCTATTGTTGTACCATTAGTTTTGGTGGGATGTTAAGATTGTTGTGACCCTCATATAGTTCTGTAACAGGTTCTTATATTGCTTAATTGACAGTTGTACATTCTGTCATGAGCGGAACGAAAATGAATTTTATTTTCTTTTACTGATTTTACACATATGTTTGCTTCATGCAAAAGGTTATTTGTCTGTTATATTGTTAATTCTCCTCTTTGGGGGAGTTTATACTTGTTGCGGGTGCTGCATAGATATATGTTGGTCTACCTCTGGTTTACTTCTTTTATGTTCTGGATTTAGTTCAATGGTGAACCATCAACCAGGCCCAGCAACATGCTTGCTAAACCCTAAATCTCTAGAAGTGAAATGAATGATTAAGTAGAATTTATGTTTGCCTGAGAAACAATTTGGATGTTTTGGAAGTTGGGTTTGTATTTGGTTTGTTGTTAATTCTCCAGTCTGGGGGATTTTATACTTGTTAGCGGTGCTGCATGGATATATGTTAGTCTACCTCTAGTGTACTTTTTTTTATGTTGTGGATTTAGTTTCAATGGTAGATTTATTGGTATGCTCTCTGTGGATTTAGGGTAGTATTTGTGTGCTCTGCTGTTTTCGAACCTTTTTATTTCTACAGTATATGGGTAATATATGTCCTTAATCGTGTAGATGTTGCTTGTATTTGAATTGACAGACTGAGATTGAATTAACTTTGAGGGAATTCGTGGTTGATTGCAGATTATGGTTGAGCTTGGCCCTTTAACTTAATACTTATGCTATTCATTTGTCCATTTTGTTTCCTGAGAGCTGAGCTGTGAAGAAAAATATTGGTGCATATGGGCATTAGCTGGACATTGACTTGGTCTTCGTTTTACTTCTATTTTTAAAAATTAAAAAAAAATAAAATAAAATAACTTTTTTATTATTTGAACTATGAATATGGTAAGTGGTAACTCTTTTTTCTTTTGATAAGTAAATATGGTCAGTGGTAACTAGTAGCAAATTAAATATTCTATGATAACTACTTTTCTAGCTGAAATTTGTTTAGAGTTTTAATTTAGATTTTATGATTTTGGGATCATTGGCTGTCATTGCTGATATATAATGTTTAATTTCAAATTCTTGGTTTTGTCCTGATTGTCATAGTTTCTGTAATATATGCTACCTATGGATAAGATAGGATTCTTTTCATATTGTTTGCAGTGTTTGCGATTGCTAGGATTCTTTTGGTATTGTTTGCTGCGTTTGATGTCTCATTTCTGCCTTGATTACATTTATGTGCTTGATCCACAAGTTATATGTTGCATGTGTGACTGCCTTTGATAGATTCTATATTTGAAGCTTCTAATTATGACCAAAGTTGAATTCCTGAAACCAGAATGAAATGCATGTTTATGCATGCTTAATTTTCCCTTAGCGGTTGGAAATGGGAGTTCTGCTGGGGCTATCATTGTAACATGAATGGATGGGTTTGGTCCTAAAGCTTAAATATTTGCTTTTCACTAGACAGCTGCCTTAGATCTTAATTTGCTAAGTTTTCATGATTTTCTTGATTTGTTCTCTTTTTCTAGCTAGATGTGTCTCTTGTATGCTCTCTATATACTTGGTCGCACCTTTGCTTTGATTACTTATAAAAAAATAAATGGTTGCACCTTTGCTTTGATTACTTATAAAAAAATAAAAAAAGCTTTTCAAGCTGACTCTATGGACTATTTCACGGTTTTCTTTCTTGTCTTCTAGACATTATGAATAACATTCTGCATTTATTGATTCCAATTATAAAACAGGATGCTCTTCCCCTTTATTACAAGTGAGATGAATATTATTTAAATCTAAGCAATAGGTATAGATGCCAAAAGAATGCAGAAGCCTTGGATTTCAATCCCGTAGAGGCTCTGTGACACGGAGCAAGACAAAAAATATGAACTAAAACAAGTCCTCAAGCCAAGGTCTTTTACTTGAGGATGAAAGGGAAAATGACATCAAATTTAAAACATAATTTGCAATAAAGCATTTATGGGCTGAACAGATGAACCTAAATAGGACTAGAATTATTTTTGTCCACTTTTCTGCTATTTTCATGTCTCTTCCACTTTTACTGTATCTTTGGGTTTCTCATTCAGTTCCTAAAGTCACTGAATTTGAAAAGTAGTTGTTGGAAAGACACCGCCAATCCTACTTGGATTATATTACCATGCGGATTTCCTTTATTAAATATAAATTGAATCTAGTATAGCTGGAAACACATTTCACATTTTGTGATCTCATACTGAGATGTGATAAATGATTGGGCTCGATTCATTAAGTTCCAACTCTTTGATATTTGGGACACTGGAAAAAAATTCAGAAGTCGAAACATGTTGGGACATTGTTAACTTATCTTGTTCCTGTTGTCTATATATACATGCACGCATTCTCTTTATGTTTATATTGTGTTTTGAATTGCAAATTTACGTATTGTGAATTAATTGTCAACTTTTTCTTTTTAACAAAATAAATTTGGTGAAACTATTAGGATTATTGTTATAGCAAACCTATCAAAATAAGAAAGAAAAAGGTACTGGTTCCATATCCTTGGGTTTATTGTATCTGTTCTTGTGAATGGGCAACGTTTCTTATTCTTGTAATTGATCACTGTTTAGTGGACACAAGTTGGTTCAGGTTTTTCCATTCAGCTTCCTTCGATCTGCTTGAGTTGCATTTATGATGCTAGTTATTTTGGCCAATTGCAGTGTGTTCTTCTACCAAGGACCACTAGGAATACTTGGTACTGTGGATATTGCCAGAATGTGTTTCAAAAAGAGAAATCTGTAGAGTGTAAATGCTTATGATGTGGCAGCTGGAAGGGTTGCTGGAGTTGATCCTGTGGAACAGATAATCAGATGATGCATTCGTATTGCCAAAACTCCAGAGGTCGACTTTGGCGGATTTGCATTATGCAGGTTCTATAGTCACTATTCTTGCCATCAAAAGTTTCTATACATTAGATACTTCATTTTCTTCTGGCCTGAACTTTTTGTATATGAATCTGAAAAAAAAAATGTTTCTATGCATCTAAGACCAAATTGTAGCAATACCCGATGATTGTTTGTAATCTCAGCAGCCTGCAATTGAAACTTAAGGGCATTTCAGTGATTACTCCTTGTGTTATGTTTTGTTTACTGACTAGTTTCTTGTGATATGACTGGGGGCGATATTTGCTTGCTTCTGTGTATCAAGCATTTTATTATTTTATTATTTTTTAACTTTTATACATGGTGTTCCTTGGTGTTTATTTGTTGTCTAAATAATTTTATATCTACACAGCCAACTCAATACTTTTAATCGTTGTTGATCTTGATGCTTGAAAAGGCCATGATTGTCTTCGTATGGTTTATTTTCTGTGACCAGGGTTTATATTCAGATCATGTCTGGACATGTCAAGTCTTACTTTTGAAATGTTTTGCATTTCTAGTTTATTTATTTACATTTTTGACTATTTCTCTCAGTGTGAAAAGGAATGTCATGTTGGCTGTTTGAAGGATCACAACATGGAAGACCTTAGGGTGAGGATTTTTATTTTTTTATGTTAGATTTGGCAGTTCTATTGCCATCAGAATTACTTTTCTTTGCTATATTGTGCTTTGGAGGATTTGGTAGAGGAGAACGGAAGTTTCCAGATTCTCTTCTAAATCTTGTAAGGAGGCTACTGTTCAAATAAGATGGAGGGTTCTTAATTGGAAATTGCCCTCTTGTTATGAAACTAGACATTTTTTTAAAATTTTATTTTTCTAGTTTCGTTTAAAACATATGAAACTAGGTAGTTGCTTTGAAAGGCTGTTGCCATTTTCCATGTGAGTGATTGTCAATTGCTTTGTTACTATACTTGAGATTTTCCATTACATGTGAAGAAAAAAACAATTTTTCATTATAGGAAGCATTTGGAAGATCAAATGATATGAAGTCAGCTTTGACAATGAGATAACTTGTTACATTACTTATTGTGCAGGGTACAACATATGCACATTCTCACATAGTATTGAAGCATTAGTCATGTCTTATGTGCTTTAAACTGTCTGATATTTTTCTTAAATGAAATGTAATTATTAAAATACTTGTTTGGTTTCTACTTCATTTTTATGCTCTAGGAACGTTTTGATCCTATAGTTAATTCGGCTTCAGACCATGGCATAATTCCATCAATACTTTACAGGTGTACAATTCTCTTTTCAACCATACATACATACGTAGCACCTAGTTGAATTTTCTACCACCCTACTTGCTTTATTTGTGTTATAATTATTTAGCACCTAATTGAATTTTCTATTGATTGGTTCTGCAGAAGGAATATCCAAGGCCAAGACTTTGGTTGGCTCTACTTTGCTGTACTAACAGTCAAGTAAGAGTGTGTCTCCCTGTGTTTGACCAGATAATGTTGTAGAATAGATATATTATTATTATAATAATTCCTGATAATGCAACCAATCAGTTGTCTCAACTGGAATGTCTCATATATTTGGGCCGGAAATGGCTGAGCTTCGATCCTCTAGTAGCAACAAACACTGATTATCAAGGACAGGTAATTTTCATCTACCGATTGGATTTTGTTTTTGGATGGTGGCACCTATTCTAACTTGATAATGTTGTTAGTGTAGGGTTACTTCCGGTCCTTGTTTTCCTCCATTGAGAGCCTCCTTGGCTCTTTAAATGTTAGAAATATTGTGCTAGCAGCAGCTGATGATGAAGCTGAATCAGTGTGAACAAAAAGAAATTGGTTTTAACAAATTGAACCAAGATGAGGTGTGTGTTTCTTTCACTGAGAAATGCTACACACTCCAAAGTACACTCTCTGAAATGTCAGTGAATAGGGACAAAACTAGGGGGTGGCCGGTGGGGGCCATGGCCCCCCTCGACTCCATCCCTGTTAATAAGACCACATCTAACTCATTTGCATGTGGATTTGCGATTATATATCTTGCAGTTAATGATATCTACCAAAACCTCTTTCCCAAGATCCAAGCTCCAACTTCCAATGCTTTTAAGTTCTCACCAACTTTTGTCTAGAGCAATAAAGAGTTGATAATGGTCAAAATAATTATCATTGGGCTTAACAATGTATATATATATAGACACACATTTGGGCTGAAAAATTGGGCTTTGTTTCAATCAGAACTAGATTTGGCCCCTTATTCATGCTTTGGTTTGGCCCCCTCGATAAAAAAATCTTGGTTCCATTCATGGCAATGAAAATTACATTGGATCCAAAATCTAATGGTGATCCACCTAAAATCTAATGGTGAATTTCACTGTCACGTTGGGGAGGCGCATTTGGGAGTGTGTATCATTTTTCTTCTTTCACCTTCTGTTTGCTGGCGCAAAGAACTTGGGATTAATATGTACATCATTTTTATGTTGCAGCTTAATGAGTACAAGAAACATTACCATCTGGTGATCTTCCAAGGAACATCAGTGCTGCAGAAGTCGGGCCCTGCATGCTGAATTACTGATGCCCAGTTGTTGGGAACACCTGGAAAATTTTGTGAAATGGAGAAGCCACTATTTTGCGGAGCTTTTCCATTAAAATGTATACGATTTTTTTGTCTTGTGGTGTCCTGAATACCTCATCTTGCAAGCTGATATATTCTTTTTGCAGCACAGATATGAGAAGAGATATTTTAGTAATTGGGAAAGGTCAAAAAAACCAAGAACAGCTTTTTGGAAGAACTTGCAAAGTTTTGAAACCTTAAATTGATATGAACCTGAAACAGTAGTGTCACAAGACAAATTCAATGATTTTATGAAGCTCTAAAATGGGGTCATGGCAAACCGGAGAACAAAACAATTTTGGCTTGTATTTGAATGCTTGTGTAGTTGTGTAATAAGTAATACAAGTCTTAAAAGGAGACAAATTCTCTCTTGTTTGAAGAGAGAGAAGCTTCGGAAGAAAATTTTTCTTCCTTTGCCGTCTCCTGGTGAGACTCATCTCCTAGTGAGTGTTTTCGAGGGAGGAGCTTTAGAGCTTGTCTCCATACTCCCTTCCCTTCCCTTTCTCCTTGTTTCTTCCTTTCTTGCTTTTTCTTTTTTCTCTCCGTTTTTCGTTGGTTTTTCCGAACTCAACGCTTCTCAATTCCTCTGTCGCCAATCACAGTCTCCGTTCTATTTCCAGCCGGCAGTTTGCACACGGGAAGGATTTGAAGACAAGATCTTGTATTTTAAAAAACTAGATCTGCTAGCTTCTGTCTGTTTCCCCCACTGACACGTCTCCCCATCACATCTTACGGCCTCTCTGCTAGCCGTCCCTCTCAAAGCTCCGATCTTCTGCCAAAGCGCTGGCATGTGATCTTCATTTGCCAACGCGTGAAACTCACGTGCCGTCACGTGAGATGCAAACTCATCACAGAGGCTGTCTTCTTCCTTTGTTGCAGCTATTGTTAGGCTTTTTGTTGCTGCTTTTCTAGTATATTGTTGTTGTTTTTTTTTGGGTTATTATCTTAGAGTTCTTATGTGGTCTGATCTCGTGGTGGAGACGTTTCCAGTCGGCAGTCATTCCTCATCGATTAGTAGATCTTCTCCCTCAACAACCACTTCACAGTGATTGTTGCCATTAACTTATGAGGCTTTTTACTGTGCCCTTTTGTCATTATTACCGTTTTATGCGGACCTTAAAAAGGCTCAGATTGTTTATGGTCTCTTGGGATCATTAATGAATCCATTGTTTATTATTTGTTTTTATCTTGATAGGCTCAAATTGTTTATGGTGTCTTGGGATCATTCATGAATCTATTGTCTACTATTTGTTTTTCGGTAAATATAAACATAAGCCTGGGCTGAAATGAACAGTATTTCAGCCCAGGCACATGAATAATATTTTGTAAGCTCCATGTATTAAAAAAATAATTTTTTTTTTTTTTTTTAAACTCATCCAGCCCAGGCTAAAATAAACAATATTTCAACCTGAGCTTACCTGAATCACTGCTCTTTGTTTTTATCTTGATATTGCTTTTACTTTTTGGACTTTATTTTTAGAGTGCTACCATTTTTAGTTGTTCAAAACATATATATATAATAGTACAAGTGGTAGATGAGGGCAGTGGCGGAGGTTGGTAAGGGCGCCCTACTAAGTATCTATACCTTGTCTGCTTGTCATATAGTAGCCGTGGTAAGATCCAAATTCCAAATATAAATGGCCCACTCACAAACTCTTTAGGGAGATGAATGCATTGTATAATTTGTATGATAAAAAGATAAAAAGTAAGTCAAGGAAAATCTATTATTTCTTAATGTCACACATATTTTCAAGTATCACATCTATTAACATTTTCATGCATAAAGGTGCTACTCAGAGACATCAAAATAGATGGTTTGAACGGCAAATTTTAAAGAAAAATTACATTGCATCAAATCAATGCCCATTTTCTCAATGACAAGTTTCTTTTTATTATAATTTTTTTTCTAATTCTAATAAGAACAACATTGTCTTTGTTTTTTAGGGGAAAATCTTTTTTTCTCTTGTGGTTTAACGATTTTATTTTTAGCTACTTTCTTTTCACTTTGTATCATTGATGGTACTTTAATGGCTCAATCTTGGCTAAAGACGGAGATGGTACCTCAGTCCAAATATTTAATAGAAATCTACGTGTCAATAGTAAAACATTGACAGGTGACTATGCCAATAAAAAATTAAAATTTTAAATATTGGAGAAAATGCACTTTATCCCCCAGCCCCCCAAAGTTTGGGCTGTTTTTCAATGTCGCCTCCAATGTTTTAAAATTTGTAATGTACCCTATCAAAGTTTAAAAAATTTGCAATTCGACAAATCCGTTAGTTCCTTCCATCTAACCTGACGAAAAATTGTCATTTTTATTGTTTACATCCCAAATTACCCTCAACTAAACACTTTAATTCCCAAAATGTCCTTTATTTATTATTATTATTATTTTATTTTAAAAAAAATAGTATCTGAAGAAAAAAAAAGGGGGGGGGGGGGGGGTGGTCATTGCCACCCCAACAAGCAAATTGGGGGTGGCTTGTCCACCCTCATTTGGCCAAGGGGTGATCGAACAAACTTCCCATGGGCCATGGGGGTGGCTCAGCCACCCCCCATTTGGCCAAAAGGGGTGGCGAGCACCCCCATGGCCCATAAGGGTGGTTCGACCACCCCCAATGGTCCATAATGAGGTGCTGAAACTACTCCCAAACCTTTAGGAGTGGCTCGGCACCTCCATTTGACCTTTGAAGTAGCTCGACCAAAATTGTCATTTTTATTGTTTACATTCCAAATTACTTCAACTAAACACTTTTATTTTCAAAATATCCTTTATTTTTTTTTAAAAATAAAATAAAATAAAATCTGAAGAAAAAAAAAAGGGTAGTCGTTGCCACCCCACGAGCAAATTGGGGGTGGCTCGGCCACCTCATTTGGCCAAGGGGTGACCGAACAACTCTATGGCCATGAGCCACCCCTATGGCCCATAGGGGTGGTTCGGCACTCCCAAGGGTCTATATGAGGGTGGCCGAAACCACCCAAACCCTTAAGGGGTGACTCGACTACCCTCCATTTGGCCTTTGGGGGTGCTCGACCACACCCATCTGGCCCAAATGGGGGTGACCGAACCACTCTCAAACCCTCTGAGGGTGGCTTGGCCATCCCCTTGGTCAAATGGCCACCCTCAAATTGCCCATATGGGTGGCTACAGCCATCCCACTTTTTTTTTTTTTTTTTTTTTTTTTTTCAAATTGCGCGTTTACCCACAAATTTTATCTAACATTTTCCCTTCTAAAAATCATAACTCCTTCTACCATTGTCCAAAAATCATAAAACCACTTTTAAATCTTCATTTTCTTGAATTATATAATACCTAAAAAACAGTTCATTTATTGTCACCTATTGAATTATTGGCGTCCAAAACGGTGTGTTTCTCTTCCTTTGAATCACTATATTTTAACTAGCCATTCTTATCATCTTCCCAATTAAGTCCATCTATCCAACTCCAAATAAATATTATCAAAATTGCAAATTCTCTTTATTCTTGATATAGAAATCACCTTTTTTCTAGGGATAAATTTTCGAGATATTACACATGCAAAGAGAAAGAACTCCACAAACGTAAAGAACAATAATCATGCAATCGTATAACAATCTACTAAATAATATTACTTTAACAAAATTCTTGGGACTGGTCTGCCTGGCTCATGGGCTATTATTCTACTGCCATGATCATTCAAACCAGAAGGAGATCCGTTCTTTTGAACGTTATTCTTCTCTATGAATGCAACATGTTAAATATATTAAAGAATAATAAAGGAGAAAAGGAAAATACAAAAAGAACGGAAGCAAAAAAAGACGCATGAGCTACATCTTGTATATTGTGTAAATTATAATGTGTTACAATAGTCTCTATAAATAGAAAGATTATGAGTAGTCACCAAGAAACGCTATACTAAATAAGGTAGGGAGTAAACCCTAGAAGGAAACATAATAATATAAAATATAAAAATGTTTTAATATCTCCACTCAAACTCAAGGTGTAAGATTGAGTTTGGAAAAAAGAAAGGAAAAATATTTTTTTCCCCCGAGTTGGTTAGAAAGTCACCGGAGGTGGTGGCCGGAGAAGGCAGCTGGCTGTGAAGACAAATGAACCAGTCCGAACCGGACTGGAGACTTGAATTGGGATTAAATTGCTTGAAACTGGATGAACTAGAACTAAACCAGTAGGAAAAGAAGCTAAATTGGTATGTGGACTGGATTGATGGCTGGCTTGGGCAACTAGGTTGGTGAAGTGGGTTGAACTCAGGTTTGGGAATTGGCTGGCTAGCCTAATCGGTTGAGCCGGGTAGAACCGGTCTAAAAAGGGGAGAACTAGGTCTAGAGTTGGCTGGTTTGAACTGAATCGGTTTTGGATCGGATTGACGCGCGTGTGGCACGTGGATTCCATGCATAGGAGCTCATTTGGTGTGTGGGAGCACGTGGCGCTTGCAAATGACACGCATACTGATTCCATCGGCGCGTGGAGGACCGACAAATTCTTCAAGTAGTGCGTGAGGTTTCAAGACAGGCCGAAATTTCACAGATCCACTTATTTGGGGCTGATGAACCACTTTTTGTTGTTGTTTGGTTGAAACGAATCACGGTGGAGATGAGTATGGCGCGTGTGGATTCTTCCGGCAGCGCGTATGGTACATTTGGATTCTTTTAGTGGCGCGTGTGGATGCTGTTGGTGGCAAATCTTCCATAGATCGATAGATCTATACCTTGCAAACCTGATTCTGATATTAGATTTTCAGGATATGTGTTTGATAAAGGCTTGGAAGAGACTGGAAGCACAAGCGGAGCAGAGTGGCAGCATGCAGATGATCGGAACAGTAAGATCGTCTAAAAGCACTAGCAGCAGATACCCTAAAAAAAAAACTTGTAGCAGATACCCTATTTCACTGGTTCCCAATGGATTATTATAATACTAAAAGTTGGTAAAAGTTGAGGGGAAAAGTGACAAAAAGGGGAAAGTGAGAAAAAAAGAATAAAATAAGAGTAAGTAAAAAGTATTTAATTGATATAGGAAAATATAAAAGAATCTATTGTGGAATATTTTTTTATAAGGAAGCAAAAAGTAATTTTGTTTCCTAAATTTAGGAAAAATGGTTAGGTATCTGCTGCTAATGCTTTAAGGGAACGCTAGAAAACGTCAAAGACTTTTATTGAAGGCCACAAAAAAATGGCTCTGATACTATGTTAAATATATTAAAGAATAATGGAGAAAATAGAGATTAAAGAAAGAGCAAAAATAGAGAAAGACATATGTGCTATATATTGTATATTGCGTATATTATAGTCTCTATAAATAAAGAGATTATGAATAGTCACTAAAAAATTTAAGACTAAATAAGATAGAAAATAAATCAAAAAAAAATATAATAATATAAAATATAAAATATTCTGACATAGAAAAAAAAACACACCCATGTCTTTGTACATCAAGAACATCTATATGCTCGATCTCTCTTTTGGCCTAGATTCATATGATTTAAAGATTTCAACACCATAACATTATGCAAACATAAGATGGGGGCTTGCATTTGGTTAGTAACCCAATCAACAAAAGCATTGACTACAAGATACTTGGTGGCATAGATTCCCTTCCCTCGTTACGCATATTCCCCAGGCAGACCTTTATACGTACTTTTTTTTTTTTTTTCATATTTCCTGTACATTTTTTTTTTCAATAAAAAAAAAAAAAAAAAATCAACAATCTGTAGAACTCAATAAATTTAATTTAAAGAATGTTGACTGTAGTGCCCCTCAGCATGTTTTATGTAATGTAAACATGCGTTACAATTGAAACTGACAGGCGTAACGCCTGTTAGTTGTGTTGACAGACGTTATTGGCTGGCAATAAAATGAAGCAACGGTAGTTCCTCTCCATCTATGAGGTGAGGCTATAAACAGCCCTCTATTGGATGGATTGGGACAATTCAAGTAATCACATAAATCTCTTTCAGTGTTTTCTTTTGTAGAAATTACTCAACAAAATTCTGGTAGTGTACTTTACCGTTGGGAGAAAGAAGAAAGGGAGGTACTAATTTATTCCTCTATGCTATTATATTTTCCTAACAAATATGGTAGGTAAGGAAATATAAAAAGATTAAGCCCGAGGGTTTGGCCGGCTTGAGGTTCTTAAGAAAGAGTTCTGATTGGCATAAGTCCAGGCTGAATGAACAGTCATTCAGCCTGGACAGGAATGAGGGTAAAAAAAAGAAAAACACTGTTTACGGGCTCATGAACAGTAAAAATTACTGTTCATGTGCCTGGGCTGAAATACTATTCATTTCAGCTCAGGCTTATTTCTATCTTTATTCCTTAAGAAGAGTAATATCATCTCATAAATTTCAAGTTCAAGATTTGTTAAATACAAACTTTTTTTTGATGTGAGTTATTCAGATGAAGCTTGCAACTCAAATATTAAATGTTAAAAATGATGCGTGACATTGGTCAGAGATTAGTCAGTCGATCATAAAGTTTTAATCTTTACATTCGATAAGTTATAATCATATGGTAAACCCATAATACTGTCAAACTGCTATAAAGGTGAAGCTAAATACATTGTATCCAAATATATAATATAAAAAGATCGTGGTTGGTAGACTACCATTTTCTCCCCTACCTCAACTATACCCGACTTCTCTTCA
>FXXK01001664.1:82793-99014 GCA_900184695.1 Betula pendula | reverse complement strand
TAATGGTTTTTAGCAAAATATCTGGTTGTAATGATTACTGTGTAGATAGAATAGAAAAAATAAAAGTTATTTATTTTCGCTACTTTGTATTATGATCTTTAGGAGTAGAGGTAATCTCTTGGGGTTATTTACTTATTAAATAAGCTTTGGAAATGTTACACTGACACTCCAAGTTAATTATGAGTTAATTAATTTTGAAAGTGTTACATAATATGTTGTTGGTATGCATGAACTGAGAAATCAGGAGCAACATCGGTTCAACTGTGGGGATTGTCAAGCAGGTTGATGTTATATTTAGAAACACAACGACCCTATAAAAGACTAAATTTAAGTGGTATTGAGAATTATACTCTAAATAACACAAAAATAAGTACATGTTGCATGATCCATATAAAGTAAATTGAACATACATGCATATTGTTATCATTCAAGAAAAGAATAAAATATAATATAAAATAAGTGTCTTAAAGAGGATAAATTAAATCTGACAATTAGTATGGGAAGCAATGTTTAAGAAAATCAAATAATGAAAAAGAATAAATGATATACGAAAATATCAATAGAAAACAATTGTTTATGAATGCTTATGATTAGGTTGGTAAGTGAGATGTGTTGAAATTATTAGATTTAAGGAATGTGATAAGTAAATATGATCATACATTTGCTTTCTTCAAAATTTCAATGCAATGTTTTTCCCAAAATTGTCTTCAAGGTATACGATTTAATGTTACGTTTTTTTTTTTTTTTTTTTTGTAGTACATTTTATGCATCCAATACTATGTATTTGGTATAGGGTTTAAATGTAAATGATTATATGCACATACTTTCACTATGTTATGATACTTGATACAAAGTAAATGAAAAGAAAGAAATAAAAGAAAAGAGAAAACGGTTATACAAATGCATGAATGGTTTTAAATTGTTTTTTGCCATATGAAATGATATGTGATGGTGCCATAGCTAATGAGTGAGGGCAGCCATCTTGTATGATCTGTTGGGAATTGCTCACTCATAGGGCTATAATCGAGTTGAGTCAAGCCGAATATTGAATATTTAAGCCCAGTTTGTTTGATTTTTTTTTTGAACATGAGCCGTATTCGAGTTTATTACAAAGCTAGATAATCTGTTCAAGCTTTGTTCATTTATTTTGAACGAGCTAAAGTTTATTTACGAGTTACTTAATTAATTTAGTCATTCCATATATAAAACAAATGTCGTGGTTATTCCATTTTATAAAAAAAAAAAAATTAATACTAATTATTAGTTATTTAATTATTATTTAGATTTGTTGTTTGAGTTATTATTTAGATTTATACATTCATATGCACTCACATACACTTATATATATATATATACATACACATACATATAAACTCACTTATATACACATAAAGATACATATATCAATATCCAGACTTACAATTACAATAATTCAACTTATATCTATTACATTACGAGGAACTATTTTTTTTTAATATTTAAAATGTTCTCATTACAACATTAAATAATATTATAAAAGTAATAAAATTGAAGTTATATAAGCTTATGCAAGCTAATATGTGTCGAGTCGAGCCTAAATTTATACAAGCCTGAATTTTTTGTTTAAGATCTGTTCGTTTAATAAACGAGTTGAGCCTGAGTATGTTCACGAATAATGCACCATTGGTTATCAAGTGATGTCCATAATCTAGACGCGGCCTCACCTTCGGCTGCGAAAGCAGAGTCAAGATTCTTGTGGCCGTCAACCTTTACACATAAGGTGTAATTGTGAGTCAATCATTCAAGAGATTAAAAAGAAAGATATAATATGTATGAATGATTTTACTTGTACATTATGATGTTTTTAGAATAATTTTTTTTTTCAACTTCATTTGCTGTATGATGCATCTATTTACTGAATATCTGACTCACTATTTGTTTTAATGTTTTAAAATTAGGGCTGACAAAACGAGTTGATGGGTCGGGTTCGGGTTGACCCATCAACCCGAACCCGACAGGATTAGCTAAACGGGTCAAACATGTAAACTCGAGTCCGACACGTTAATTTAACAAGTGACACGATACGACTCGTCTGACCCGTTAACTTAATGTGTCGTGTCGGGTTGACGGGTCGGGTTCGGATTGACCCGTCAGCCCAAGTAGGGTCAACCCGAACTCGACAGGATTAGCTAAACGGGTCAAACATGTAAACCTGAGCCCAACACGTTAATTTAACAGGTGACACGACATGACCCGTCTGACTTGTTAACTTAATGTGTCGTGTCGGGTTGACCCGTTTGTGTTACGTGCAATGCAGGTCATTATGTTGTGTTAGAAATCTAGTCTTATGTTTATTTCTTTTTTAATTTGAGTAAGATTAGTTTTATCTCTTTTATATTGTTTATGAGTCTTATTGATAGGGTATGAATATCTCTCTATTTTAGATGAAGATAGACTTATCTTATATCAGTGGTAGTAGAGTTGGAGTGTCGATATAGAGGTCCATGTGGAATACTCTGATTTATTGTAACGTGTCTTTAAATACTGTACTATTCGTTAATAAGAAAAACCAGTCAAGAAATTATTCAAACCCTGTGTTTGTAAGAATTGAGAACACATTTAATTGCTCATAGGAGGTCCAGGATTCCTCGAAAATCCTACAAAGCTATCATTCTTGATAAGTTCTCATTCTAAGTTACGTACGTACATAAGCCATATTCTTATAACCCACAGGTTTAGGTTATGAAAGATCGTATATATCAATGTGTTGACGATATCCTACAATAATTTTTTTAAAAATGGGATGAGTTATTTGCTAGATTCGAGGGTAGTTTCGCTAAATATAAAAATGGAGTCCAGCGCTACGAACAACCACAAACGGTGCTAGCTTCGTATTCCGTGAAACAAAAAATATCATCTGATCATAGCCACCACAATGTCAAGCAGCATGAACCACTAGTGGTTGAAGATGGCAACCACCACAATCACATGCTTACTGGAAAAGAGGAAACTGCGAATAATGAAGAAGTAAAAAAAGAAAACCAAATGTTTGGTATGACGTTACCATCAACAACGAAGTCGAACTCGTCGTTTGGCCAAGAGGGCGCATCACTGTGCATAGCAAATTCAAGAGCCTCACCACTATACGCGGCCCTGAATGAAAAAAATGATTTGCGCTGTCATCATGCTGCATTGCCAATTGATAAATCACTTGAAGAACAACCACAACGGAAGCGTTTGAAATGTCAGATTCATGGTCCAAGTCCACGTCACCCGCTACATCGATAAATAATTTGTTTAGACCTTGAGGACAAAGGTCCATTTCAAGGCGGGTGGAGTGTTATGTGCAATGCGGGTCATTATGTTGTGTTAGAAGTCTAGTCTTTTTTTTTTTTTTTGTTATTTGGGTAATATTAGTTTTATCTCTTTTATATTGTTTATGAGTCTTATTGATAGGGTATGAATATCTCTTTATCTTGGATGAAGATAGACTTATCTTATATCAGTGGTAATATAGTTGGAGTGTCGATATAGAGGTCCATGTGGAATACTCTTATTTATTGTAACGTGTCTTTAAATACCGCACTATTCGTTAATAAGAAAAACTAGTCAAGAAATTATTCAAACCCTATGCTTGTAAGAATTTAGAGCACCTCTAATTGCTTATAGGAGGTTTAGGATTCTTCAAAAATCCTACAAATTTATCATTCTTGATAAGTTCTCATCTCACGTTATGTTCGTCCGTAACAGTCTGACCTGCACCTAAGTTTTTTGTTTTTTGTTTTTTTAATAGAGGTTTTAAAAGCATGGACAAATTCTTATAGGATGATTATTTTCTTCAAGGATCGATAAAGACTGATCAAGGGTCTTTGTGCTTAGCTGCCAAGATGATGTATGATGATCTCGTTGCCAGAAGCTTTAGTAAGCATGAGCATAAAAGATTGCGGTACGGAACATTGCTTGTTAGCTTGCTCATTCTTATAATCATCCTATAAGACCGAGAGAGGGAGAGGGAGAGGTGGATAACGGAGTGATGATTTCTGTGATATGTGAAGATAACTTAGAGAAGAGAAAGTGAGAAAGAAAATGAGAAAGGGGAAAGACCGAAGAGTTAACCTGCAAGATAAGGATACAGGTCAGAAGAGTTAACCTGCAAGATCAAGCGGGTTGACCCGTTTGACACGTTTATTAAACAAAATGACCCGTTTATGACCCAAATCTGTTTAATTTAAACTATAACTTTAAAACTTCATGTCAGATTTGGAGGGTTGTGTAAAAAATTGCCAGCCTTATTTAAAACAACCCAAAATAATATTGTGGACGGTTTTACATGGCAAAGAAACTAAAGTCGAATGCCTTCACTTAAAAGATGATTGAATTAGTGCTTCTAGGTATGCTTTTTTGTATTAATACTAAGGTTTAATGTATAAGTTTTAATTGGATGAGATGCACTAATAGTGATACGAAAAGGTAGTGTTAAAGTATTACTACTAAAATGTGTTTATTTTTCCCCAAAGCAAGATCGCTCTGTCTGCTGAAATTTGTCCCTTTTTTATGTGCCGTTGTGCAAATTCAATACTAGAGCCTTAAAGTAGGTTTTGATAATGTTTGTGTGGCTATTAAAGATTGTGATTGTCTCATCTTTTTTCTAAAGCCAGTTTGACGATCAAAAGAGTTCGAGAGTTAGCCTTGAATATTCGACATCAACATTTATGTTTTCATCCCCATTACCCGGAAGTTCTTGGCTCACGGCTTCTCTAATGCTACTGTTAAGTAATCTTACCAAAAATTTTCGTCTCATTTTCATTTTTCATTTTCTGTGACGTAAACAACCCCCGAATTGATTGAACCGACGTTCTCAAAAAAAACAAAAAAACAAAAAAAAAAATTGATTGAACCGACTAGTGGATATTGAAATTTTCCTAAACGCAGCAATCATGTGCTATGCTATGGCCCATGGGGCCCCGTTAAACACCTTGAAGCCAGGCCAGGGACCCGATTAGATTATTTTGTACTACATTTCGATAATGCGATGCTTTTTTCCCCTCTACCACAATTAAACGTCCAATCCTCGCACCTACACCAGCGCGTTATCCCACGCGCTATAACACCGCGTGAACTCATTTCCCCCCCTCTTACCCACGGACCTCTCCCCCACCTCTCTCTCTCTCTCTCTCTCTCTCTCGCTTCGTTTCATCCCAAACCACAACAAAACATTTAGTCAACAACAAGAAACCAATCAATCAAAGAAACTCCTCCGAATCAAGCGTAGCTTACACCGCCATGACTGATCACCACAGGCTCGGAAACCTTCGCAGCGCGTCACAGCTCTTCCGCGAGACGTCGTCGTCTGTCGCCTCCAACCTCCCCACATTCCTCTTCCTCTCCCTCCTCCTCCTCTCCTTCCGAACCACCGTAGAGGATGGCACGCGCCACGTCACCTCGTTCATCGATCGCGATCCTTCGCTGAGGGCCCTCCTCTCCCGCCTCGACCTCGCCGGCACCCAAGCCCACCGCCACACTGACGACTCCCCCGCCGCATCACTCCGTCACCGCCACGGCCACCGCCGTCGTCCCTTCCTCCACCTTACCCGCGTCGGCACCTTGGACGAAGACTTCTTCTCCGGAGATGACCACGACGAAGGCTCACCCTTTGGTTCCACCCGCAAGGCCCCCCTCAATGGCACCCTCGTGGTTCTCGGCGGTTTCAGCCATAAACTCGGGCTTTCGGATCGCGTGGTCGACAACGGGATCAACATCCCCGAGATCGTGCGCACGGGGGTTACATTCAGAGCCGAGAGCTTGAGCTTGTATCTCTCCGACGACGACGACGACGGCAAGAACGATGAGCGAGAAGAGAACGAGACGATTGGATTGGAGGAGAAGGTTCAAGACTTGGACAGAGTGGCGGACTTCCAATTCCTTTTCAGGGGACTAGAGCTCGGTCGCCGCGACGCTGCAACGCTGCTCTTCCTTGTGAGTTTTCTATCCGCCGCCTATGGTTGGGTGATTCTAGGGTTTCTCGTTACGTATTCATTGGTGTTAGGCATTGTTTTCATTACTGTTGTGAATGATCTGTTAGGGAGGGTCAGTTCATTTCATGGTACAGTGTGGGAGGGTTCAAGATTGGGCCTCAAGAGGCTTTCGGGGTTTATTTTGATGAGATGGGCGGTGAGAGATGCACTAACTCAGCTTCTAGGGTTGTGGTATTTTGGCGAAATCGAAGATCAGTACTCGTTCTTTAAGCTGTTTGTGAGGTTGAAACTGATGCCCTTTTCAATTATGTCTCCGTGGATAAGGGGTTATGAGAAGGAGATTTCAGGGTTTCTATTTACATGGTTTTTGGCCGATACATTTGTGGCTTTTATATTTGCTGTAGATGCTTGGGTTGCGATAGTGGATTCGAGGAGGACAGGGAGGGAGATTATGAAGGAAGGTTGTTATTTGATATCGACAATGTTGAACCAGGCTATCCAGATTAAGTGTCTGGAAGCTATTTTTTGTGGGTCGTTTGTCAGATGGGTTCTTGCTCGGGTCTGCGGGAGATTTGTCGCCATGGTGTTTCAGTCGGTTGTGGAGGTTTATTTCATGGTGGCTTGGTTGATATTTTACTTTGCTGCGAGGTCTAGGGATGCTAGTTTGCAGGGGAGGAGGTTTGGGAGGAGAGAATTAGAGGGCTTGATTGAGGGCCTAAGATGATACTCGATGGTAATCGGGTGAGACTTTCACCCGTAGGAGGCGTCGATTTGTAACGCTAAATTAGCGGTAATCATTTGGTGCTTTGTGTGTTCCTATTTTGCAATACCTGTGATCAGCACTGCCATTGTTTGGTTTAGTCACCATCAATGTGATGTATTACTTTTATCACGAGGCAATATACTACTTGTGTATATTATTGCACGAGAATGCTTCATGTGTATATCTTGTAGCGAGCATTTTTTAAGGCCTTGCAATGTTTCATGTAGGTGATGATTATGTAAGAACTTGCAAATGGTCATGATTTTTCTCATTTTCTCAGTGCAGGACTTTTTTTTTTTTTTCTAAGCCAGTGCAGGAAATACTTGTGCTGTTATACTACAGAGCCTTCATGTTTGTGGTCATTTGCTATTTATATTCTGCAATTGAAGATGCATAGAATAGAATGATAATTGGCATCAAGAAGCTGGACTTTTTGAATTGTTGTAGTGTTCTTCTGAATTTTCCTCTCTTTATTTTTTGTCAGATTTTGAATGATATTGGGCTTCTCAAAACTTTGCCTTTTACTTCAAAAGCCACCACCTTTGTTATGTACTTTTCTTTCTCTTGCAATAGACTAATTGAAAATGAGGATGACTAAAGAGAGATCTGGATAAGAATTGGTAGTGAACATGTCATTGTGCAATGTGCAGCTTAAGATGTGATACTTTTATGCTGATTTAGATGTGAAAGGCATACTTGAAATTCATATTTTTATCTTGCTTAGGATTAGGCAGTTGCAAATTTAGTAACTTGTAGGAGACATGTCTGGATTGATACTAGGGATTCCTGCAGTGTGGAGAATTTAAATTGTAGGAGACTTGAGGGGTGGGAAATTTATAAACTTTGAGTTTCAATGTTTCTGTTATGCTTTTCTCTTAGAATTGTGGGATATTGTTGGAAAAGATCTCTTGAAAGTTTTGGGGTGAATTCTATTGGAAAGGAGCCATCAATAAAATCACCAAAGCTAGCTCTGGAATCAAGAACGTTTGGTGCGGTGGGTATTAATGAGTTCCTTGCCAAGCCTCTATCATATCATTGCCTAGAAGAGGATGGTCTTGTGGTATACTTTTTTGCCTAACACAAGTGTTACTATCAAGGTAGGCATATTTTGATGGGAAAATAAAAAATTGGTCCCTAGATTTCCAAAAACAAAAAAAGAAAAGAAGAAGAAAAAAAATCACTCGTATTTTCATTATTTTAAAAACCACTCATTCTGTATGACTTGGATAGTGTTTCTAAAAACTGAAAGCCAAGGTTGAGTATAGCAAAGTTACACTAAATGTAAGCATTGGTGAAACGCTTGGCTCATGATTCAAGTGATGAAGAGATGGTATGAGGTGGAGGTCAGTCTTATGTGCAAATCTTGCTTATCCAGCAAAGAAGTTTAAAAAGTTAGCATCAATGAAACTGCAATTTTGTGGCCTTCTGAAAATATGTTTTCAGCTTTCAATCAGGGTAGCAAGGGTTGAAGCTTGAAGTTGGCTTTCCAAGTTATAACAGATTGAGACATGTTTCATGAAAGTTTTTCTTTCCTTATCTCACAACAATTTTATCAAGTGCGCCATTACTCTGCCTATGTTATAAGTATGTAATATAAACCAGCAGTGATTCTTGCCTGCCCCCCTCCCACACTGATAGAGTCAGGAATTGTAACTGAGAAGTAGGCTGTTGTACTGTCGTACATATTTTCTGTAGTACCATCATATAGATTTGCTTAGCTTTGTGCAGTCCCCTGGAGAATGGAAAGAGTTATATTCTAGGTGGTCGCATGGGAGAATCCACTCAGTTGATAGGTTTCAGGCCATCCTAGCTTTGTAACACATATGCTCTCTTGTTTGGTAAACTAAGCTCTACACAGTCCTTGTAACATTGAGGGGATTCCCTTTGGGATGTTGGTTGCATGGGGAGACCTGCTCTCATACCTAGGTTTCAGGTCCACCTAGCGATATTGGTTCAAAAGATGTCGTGTCCATGCAAGCAAAAAATCTTTTTGTTGACCTAGTAGCTTGGAGGTTGGTTTCCATCATCTTGTTTGAATTGCCAGGATATATGTTAGTAAGTGGATAATAGGCAAACACTTTTAGGAGAATTGACCATTTCCCTATCTTTCCAATATCACAGGATTGGGTTTATGATCTATAAATCCAATGGGTGGCAGGTACTAAGCAACTGTTTCACTTTTAAGGTGGGGGACTCTGATTAGTGGTAGCTTCTTGAAGAGTCAGTTTGCAGATATATATTTCTTCTCTCTTTGTGTGAGGTCAACTTGTATTAAATGTTAATTTTACCTAGGAATGCTTCGAGAAGCTGAGCTTTTAATTTTAAAAATTATATCACAGCTCATTGACTTTGTTGACAGTAATGCTTTTGGGTTGTGGCATAAGCAGTTGGCCTTTGAAATCATGTCTTCTGACTTAGTGGCAATTTGATGATACTGAAATCTTCTTCCTTTTGTCTTGATGATGTTACCGAAGCTTTAAATCTCTGCATGCTCTTGCTAAATTTAAAACAGGGCCTTTAGAAATGCTATGTTTATGGAGTCAACTTATTGTTTTCCAGATAGCAGATAGTTTTTGATGTATAAATCCATGGTGATCTGGATGGCATTTCAATGAGCCTCCCAGGTGTCTTAACTATTTTTCTAAAGCAAAATCAACTGAAGATTTCAATGTATGACACTTTGTCTGCGAAATAAAACAACCATGGAAGAGGGATAAAGTTGCTTTATCTAAAGTGTTTTTTTTTTTTTTGGAAACTAGAAGCTTTTTGTGTGTGGAATGCATGTGTAACATCAGATTTAGACAATTTTTGTGGTCTTGAAGATTAAGCCATTAGGAGTCTGGGGTTAAATCAGTTAGTAATTTGGGCAGAAATTATGGTTAGTTTTGTAATGAGAGGTGAATCTATAATTTTCTGTTTCTCTAGCGAATTTAAGATATTTTGGTAATTGAGTTGAGTCTGGAACTTTTGGGAGTTTTTGAGTGTTTTGGATTTATTTTCCGCCAATTCAAGTCGGCCTTTATTTGGGTTTTATTAGGTATTTAGTTTACTAGTCAAATTAAGAATCCTAGTCGTAGTATGTTAAGTAAGAGTCAATGAATTTATACAAGTAGGTATTATTGTATTCAAAGGAGTTATGATTTTGATTTGTAAAATTTTGAGTTTTTTGATATTGAGGTACGTTGGTTTTAGTTTGTTCTTTTTCTCTTTTCTGCTTCTTTAATGCATGCATACAAGTATTGTTCATGGGTTTTGTTCACAGCCCAAAAAAAAAAAAAAGAATCTCTTTCCTTCTACACTTACAGCCCCTAGAACATTCCCGTTCTTGCACATCCTTGAAACCCTACGAACCCTTCAAGTAGCTGATGTCCAGAATTTTCAGCATCCTGTTTGCTTCAGGAAACAGTCCTTTTAACTTTTTACCATTATCCCTCGCCCTAAAAATCCCTACTTTCAGCCCTAAATCAAACACAACACATAAACAGGTCTCTCCAAATCTGTCCTACATCACATGGCTCTGTACAAATCTGACGTAATTGATTTGTGAGCAGATAGTGTAATGTACTTTAATTTTTAACTATATTTTATTTTTTATGAGAGTTGAATTGTAAGAATGAATTGGGAATTTGATTTATGAATGATTTTGGATCAGTTATGGAATTTGATGAATGGAGAATGGAAGAATTAGGGATGAATTCTCTAAGTAAAAGGGCAAACGTTTTGTTTAAATGGAGAATGGAATTTGATTTATGCTGTTTAATTTTGTATTATCTGTGGAAATCCTGCTTGGGATTCCATGGGCAAACGTTTTGTTTAAATGGGTAAAATCAGAAGCCTGGGAATATGGAAAGGGATTTGAGGACGTCGCCAGTGAGTTTTCACTTGAAATTATGAATTACAGGGCAAGGAATCAAGATATAGGCTGGAGGGCTTGGTAAGCTGCAGGCAGCGTGGAGTCCATGACCGAAATTTGGGGCTTGTTTATTGCTTTATTGTCTATTTCCGGCATAATGTCGTCATGTGTTCTTTCTTTTAATGCTGAGCGTCTGTCATGCATTCTTTAGTTAGTGTTTCAGAACTTTTTACTTATCAAATGTCTTCTTTGGGCGAGACAAATTGCAAATCTGAAGCATTCTTTATAGGTAACAAATGAATGAAGCTTTTTGGCAAAAGAAAGAAACTAAAGCAGCGGCCGCTTTATTTTAAGCTGCCCCATATAGAGGAATATCAACGCTTTTCTGTTTAAAACCATTGCCAGGTATTCTTCTTAGCATTTATCTTGCTGTTGCTGTGATTATAAGACTATACTTAGTTGTCCATCTCTATTCGATTGACCTGTACACTTCGTAACTTGAAAGTCTGTTTCCTGCTGCGTTACCTTCTGTGGTTAGAACATGATCTTCCAAGAAGTCCAACTCCAAACATATCCAGAGCTTGACAGTTCACAAGTTTGTAAATTAGATTTAGCATGGATGAATAAGTTGAATTTGAGGGGGGTAGGTTAGTGATACTTGACACGTCAGGGAGGGTTTGGGCATAGGGTAGGACTTCTATACTTTAAAGTTTAAAGGGCAAAAGTATTGCTGTGCAAGCACTCACAGCAGTTTCGCTAATTTATATTGGCTTTCTTAAACTTAGATAAAATCCTCAAAACCTCTATCGAACAACGTTCTTAAAACATTAAACTGCTATCTAGCTGCAATACCACTTTATATTTCGATTGACACTCTAGCTCACAGTATCACTTCGTTATTCACAAAAAATCTATCTTCCTCTTCCTTTCGTGAACGATTAGCTTGGTTCTCTTGTCTTTACTGATGAAGATTGATAAATAGTCGAGATTGACTCGGATTCACCTCAAATAACTTGGGCCCACTGAGATGGTATTTTAGAGATTCTGACAATGGCGAGTGTGTGATGACAACGTTAGTATCATCGTTAACATTTTTGTTGTTATCGTTGTTGTTGTCGTTGTCGTTATCCTTCTTGTTGGTGGTGGTGGTGATGGTGGGACTGGTAACGACGTCATTGAGGTTGAATTTGTGGATCTCTAAGAAGATGGCTTCTTCTTTTGCCGTGGAGATGGAAGGCCGTGATTATGGCTTCTATGTCGTCGTCGTCAGAATTAGGTTTTTAGCCTTCACTTTCCATTGTATTTGTTTAAGAGAGTGACGTTCAATTTCTAGCTTCTAATCAAATTGCTTGGAGTTTGAGAGGGGTGCGGGCCGTTGGATATAGGAAATGGATGGTTGGGATTGGTTGTGGATAATGTGATGGATCTTTTGGTTTGTTTTCCAGCTGACATTGATTTCGGACGTGTTGGGTAAAGAATAAAGAAAAAAAAGAGTAAAAAATAATATTTAAATAATATAGAGAAAGATTATAGAAAACTAGCTAATGCATAGTATATTTGAATAAAGAACTAAAATGTAGTTTGATTTTTTAAATTTAGAATGTAATTTAATAATATTACAAATTACTGAACCCTATATAAATATTCCCTTAGCCATGACTTCAAATAAAAATATCAAAGTCTCCTCACATAAAAAATAATAATGGATAGAAAAATTATTAATTATAAGGATTATAAATAAATTTAATTTCTTTATGATTTTTATAAATGAAAAAAAAAAATTCAAATCTACATGACATCCGTATAATAACAAGGCCACGGAGACATTTTTGAAGTCCCATTAACATCTCAAAGCAGCCAAATAAAACAAATTATATAACTAGTCATTTTAGAGTCTTTATATTAGGTTCAACAAAGTAAATAAAAAGCTATTTTGATTAGTATTGTAGTAAAAAATTATCAACATCTGACTCAGTAAATTAGCTAAAGATTTGTTAAGCTGCTACAGTACTCAGCAAATTTACTGAGCATTATTGTTCAACAATCTATAATTTATATGAATAAAAAAATCAATGAAAATTTTCACTCTTCTTTGGGAATAGGAAAAGTATATATATATATATAGGAAAAGTAAAAATCGATAGCTAAAATGCTGAACATGATGTAAGAACTTTGAAAAGATGAATAATTAAAATAAAAATAAAAAGTATTTTTTTAGCTAAATTGAGCCAAATATGAGTACTCATAAGGTTGAAGTAGTTATACTTGTTTGCTTTTCGTGTCTTTTTTGTTTGTAAGGTATGTAGGAATGTGGCAATATCTTCCTCATACAATAATCGATGGACTTTGATACTATCTTTATAAGAAAGATTCATTCTTAAAGTAAGTGAAGCACGTGGGAAAGAAAGGGAAAGAGAAAAAAAAAATGTAAGGAAGGGATGTAAAAAAAAAAAAATGGTTTACATGTCATAATTCACAAATGAAACATAATAAGAAATCATGTGAATAAAAGTTCATTTGAAGGAGTAATAAGGCATTGTAGAAAAGAATTACATTGGTTTAGGTTTCAGAATTAATGAAGGTAATTAAACTTAAGAATCAATAATAATAATAAAAAAAATTATAATATATTTTTCTTCTTATCAGTAGTAGTATTAAATTCCCTTAAACACTATTAATTATGAACTATTGAAATTATAAATTACATATCCTTGATATTAAAATTATTTCCCAAAAAAAGTACTTTATGAGAATTACAAAATAAATAAATAAATATATCTTGCCCAATTGCATGGTATATGTTTGGTAAATTAATTTGTTGTATACTCTTAAATCACCACTTATTCTAAAAATTTAACTTAATAAAAAACAATAAATGTAATTATTTAATTTATATTCTAAAGTTCCTTCCATAAATAAATATATCTTGCCCAATTGCACGGTATATATTTGGTAAATTAATTTGTTGTAAATTCTTTTAAAAGTTTAATTTTATAAAAAATAATAAATTTAATTATTTAATTTATATTCTAAAATTCTTTCCCCTTAACTCGTAACCCAAAAGGTTCCTTCATATGGAGCTAAATCTTTTGGCCCAATCAGAATTCCAAGTTCCAACAATGTTGTCCATCTGGGTAGAGCAAGAGCATGATCTGCTGAGGTATTTTAATTCCTAGGTCCAAGAATTGGGCTTTTATCGAGGCCCATTTGTTTGATAGACATTTTAAGTACACTTTGGAGCTCTAGAAGTAATTATATCAACTTCTATAACATATTCTTGAATGAATTAATCCATCATTTAATAGAATAGAAAAAAAAAAAAAAAATTCCATGATTTAATTTGGACCAAAAAAATCGAAGCACATTAATTAGTTAGCTAGAGGGATGTTACAATTGTACGTACATAGTATACAACATATTATATATCATCAGCATCATCTCACGAATCAATCAAATTTCTTGATTTTCAAAGACACAGAGAGATTCTTCGATGATTATCCGGAGAGGTAGCGCAGCGAACGACGCTGAGAAAAAGGTTTTCGTCGCAAGGTATGCAGAGTTTTGAGTCGGCGGTGAAGTCATATTCGTCACGTGCTTGATCCAGCAAAGCCTTGAAGAGCGGGTGATTGAGGATCGATATTTTGATTACAAACCTCTTGCATTTCTCACCCACGTAGACCACTAAGTGGCCCTTGGGGACGTCTTTTGGAATCGAATTGTTTGCGTGCGTGGCACGCCACAAAGCCCATTGACAGCAGCTCTCGCAGCCTGCACAAGGTATCACTCTTTTCCCCATCTTTGATCTCCACTTTTTCATGCATGCCCTGACTATAAGCTTTCCCTTCATCATCTTCATGGGAGAGAGAGAGAGAGAGAGAGAGAGATGTGGGGATATTGGTAGAAAGAAAGAAAGTGAAAGGTTTATATAAGTGTGGAAGATGAGAAGAAACCCACCATTTTGGGGCATTGAATAGTTGACGTGATGGGTAGCTACGAAGGGAGCTTTATACATATAATTCGAGCTCGAGTAATGATATTTCTAAAGGGGCATACATTATTATATAGATGATACGAAATTGTACGAACATGCAAATATAGAAGATTAAAAGTTATAATAATATATATAGTAAATGTCACGTTGGAAGCAAAGTTGTATGTCTTTCTTGTTAGGTTATGTGGAATTGAATTTGTATCAGATTCGGCTCACTTTTGGTCCAGTTCGACCATAAAAGTACTACAGTTTAAATTGATATTTTTTTTTAGGCTTAGTTCATAAAGTGGAGACTTAAGCCAATACTCAAAGTATTTTGACCCAATTTAGGATTTGCAGTGTGATTGATGCCTTCTTGTATTGTTTTTTAAAAAATAATAAAATCTTGCTGCAACTCGATAAACATAACCCTCAGTAATAAATCATGTAAATCTTTATATTTGTGATTGCTTATTTTCTATTTTCTTTTTATTTTCACTTCTTTGAAAAATTGAATAGATTTCTTAACATTTCTCTATCTCTCTCCGAGAGATGGAGGATCGATTGAGGGTGATGAGTGATCTTTCGAAGTTCTCAAAGTAAAGACCCCACAAGTTGGGGATGGAAAAGATAAGATATGAAGAGGGATGGGGATAAGCTTCTTGGGCACAGTGCGATGCCATGCGATGCGATCCCACTCATTTCTAATACATATATTTAATTATTAATTTATGGATATTGTAAAATATATCGCTTTCTTCAGAGAGAGATAGAGAGAGTACTAGGACTAGGACTATTCTCATGCATATGTACCCGTCGTGTTCTAGTCGGCCAAACCTAGTGGGTTTCTTTATTTAATTAATTAATTACTTTGGACTCACGAAAATGATCATCAGTCAATTTGCCATTTAATTACGTGATTCAAGTAGCTAACTCGGATGGAGATGATCACATTCATTAGTGAATGATATGCTCTTTTAGTCTTTTTTAGATATATGCGCGCAGCTTTATTTGCCTGCCTATATTCTTATCCTAATAATTGGATTGACTTCTTTTCCTCTCTTTTTTTTGTGGGGGAGATATAGATTCATTAGTCTATAAAATTGTGATGACTTATCTTGAATTAATCTGTAGTTTGTAGGAGCTAATTATTAACCCGTGTACTGTCCGTACATGCGCGCAGCACAACATATTTTAGGCAGTCTTGCTCTCGTTATATCCGTTTTTTCTTGCATCGATCCAAATTGATTCGCGATCAGTTTCGCGTATCTCTGCACTCTGACCATGCATGCAGATGCAGGAGATGGGTTATGCAGAGGAAAAGGGGGTGGAATGGAAACAAAACAATCTTGTATTGCAGAGAAGAGAAGAGAGTGGGAAATATTGAAGTCACATTTAATTTTGAATCTTAGAAAAGAAACCTGACTCTCGAAAGTTGGGAAAACAATCTTGTACTTACGTGGATTACATATGTCATATATTGAAGCAAATATGTGATAAATTACCCCTAGTTCTGACACTAGATTTTTTTGAAAAATGTTTTTACTATTTTGGGGCAGCTAAAAATTTTGGTCAAATTAGAAACAATTTTAAAAGACGAAGAAAAACAAGGCTAATCGGACATAAAATGTGATTTTCGTTTTCGTAAAATATTTTCCGCCCCGCCCTCTTTCCCTCACTA
>FXXK01001664.1:0-79348 GCA_900184695.1 Betula pendula | reverse complement strand
ATCGGATTTTAATTTTTTGGGAAGTGCGGGTACCTAACCCCGCCCCGCATCTAATGAGATGTATAAAAACCATCTTTTCCAAAAATTGGAGAAAACCCTAAATCTAACTTGCAGTCCTACGCCTCCCTCTTGGACAGAGTCACAAAAAACGCATCTTGCAATACTGCACCGCCCAAGCCCTCCGTCCCGTCCAACCGTCCATCCCGCTCAAGCCACGCCATCCAACCGTCTCAAGTGACGCTGTCAGTCCTGCCCTAGCCACGCCGTCCAGCAGTCTCGACTCTGACCGCCGTCTTGAGAGCAGATTCCGGGAGTTCTTCTTTCTTCTTCTTCAGATTTGCCGCCCCTCCTCCTACTTCTTTCTTTCTTCTTCTTTAGATTTGCCGCGGTACCACCCCTCCTTCTTCTTCTTCTTTCTTTATTCTTCTTCTTCTTCAGATGATTCTAGAGTGCGGGTAATACTTGCCCCAGCCTGCCCTACCCAATATCAGCCGGTTATTATTTAGTAACTGCGGGTAGTGGGTATTAATTTCCAAACCCAAGGAGCTTGGGCTAGGTATCGAGTATCCTCAATACCCGGCCCGATCCGACCCGTGCCCACCCCTACTTCTTATAGTATTTCTTCTTACTTCGAGCCTTCAAAAATTCAAATTAATTGCTTATAGCTATTTTTTTTTAAAGCTTAAGAGGTATGTAATCAAACTTTTATATTGATTAAGTTTTTATATTTAGATTGTTCTTTTAAATTAATTATTGATGAATATATGTATATATTTGTTTCATACTTTAATTGAATGAAATATATAGTTGTAGTTACTTGAGATTATGGAGAACGACAATGATTTTATTGAGCCCTAATTAAATTTCAAACTAGCTCGTGTCAAGGTAGATAGTAGATTCTTGCTTAAAAAGAAAAAAAAAATTGATTTTTATCCTAATGATAGAGACCAAATCCGAAGAGCATATCTTCAAAAAGAATACTATCAACTAGTTAACCATGATTTTCTACAAACACAATTTGAAAAAACATGGCATCGTTTTAATCCAACATGATTCAAAGATTATTCTGATTGGTTGAACAACAGCATTTTAGAAGATGTTGCGTATTGCTTAATTATATTGTTAGCTCTTCATACTAGACACTAGAAATCAAGAAGGAGGATACTCACGAGTCCTACTGCTTCGCTCCCACGCGACTCCATTGCTGCCTTCTCGGCCATGCTTGTCTTCACTCTTATTGCTTCCTACACCCACCTCTCCTCCAAAGATCACGACCATTGATATGATCCAAGGTCCTTCAATCCATTGTACAATGGCATTGAGCATGTGGTCCAAAAATCTGAAGACTTGCTAAGGAAGATTTTTTACCATGCCAAACAAACATCACTTGGTGCTTTGGCAGTTGCTGAGGTTGGTGTTGTCGTCGACCAACCATGAGGTGCAGTCGTGTTATTCCGAATCTGCTTAGGTTCTGTAACGCCCATGTAAAATTAATTAACTGGTAATTAACTTCATGGTTTGTCTCTCAGTCTTAAATGGATAAGACTCATAGATTTCACACTCTCCGAAAGAGTCTGTAGNAGAAATGCTTTTTACTTTCATACAGATATAACTACTAATTTTAAACCCACAAACATCAAATATTACTAGAGTAAAATTAGAGCATCATAACATAGATAATGGGTCTATAAATGTACAGTCAAAGACCGGTCATCCAACTACATTAATAATTAGAAACCAAATCTAAAAGTCATAAAACATCAAGTTTAAAGCTTAGTTTTAAGAAGATAAAGCAAATAAAAAATATCTATCATCTCATGGCGAGTGCCTCCTTCCTTCTCCCACCTATCCTTCAGCCAAACACGATATAATTCCTTAAAAGTAATTCTGAAGTATGTCCTTCAAAAGCATCTGGCGCCTGTTCGGATCCATCATCAACTATACTATCTATAGAATAATATATGTTTTACTGGTGAAAAATTGTAAGTCTACGATTTAATGAATACAAATACACATGACGTACATGTTATCATATATAGTAAACTCAGATGTTTATAAATAACATGCAGTAATGTAAGGTTACAGTTTAATATTTGACAATATCATCATAGATGCAATATAGATATAGTATATATTGTAATAAAAGAATCATATCATAGTTAAGCTCTACATGGTCTACTCGGACCCTTAATCCATTATCGTTCGGGTTTGCGCGTTATTGAGAGAACTTTTGGTACAATACGTGTGCCATGGATATTGCAAAACATATAATCTTATACTAGTAGCTTGACGGAGTTTGACCTCAGTAGCCCATACTACTAGCAAATTCGTAAATGTGATCTCATCCATATATGGTGTGTTGGTCACAAAACAACCGTTGAATCCAAGACTAAACATAAAAGTAAATTTCTTTGATCATAGGGCCAACCTATATAATGGTAAGCACATGGCCGTTATTCCGCACATGACGGTGTACCATGTCATACGATGCAATTTAATCTTACAGTCTTTTACATGCATTAATTTACAAACTCATCATTTTCTTTATTTTATTATTATTCATCAATCATTTTCACAAAATAGAGTTTACATCCTTCTAAAATGTATTTCATGTGAGTTGTAAACATGCATGTTTGATACGTAAAATAATTATGTTATACAGAAAAATAATAATAACAAGTATCCATGTGAGTTTTTACTCACTTGAGTTATAGGTTTCCACCGGGTAATCCTCTTAACACTCTCCAATCTCCGAATCTGTGAAAAGATCCGACATTAGTCTCTAACATCGAGCTAAAAAGGTCCTAAGTCTTAAAACCATCCAAAATAGGCTTACTGTCTGGCCATCAAATGTTCAGACAGAAGAGGTTGAATATTCTGCCTCGACATCGAATGTTCATCCAAGGAAGGATCAAATGTTTTGTTCTAGACAGAAACCCATTTCAAACCATTACCTCTTCTAGGCCTCATTCCAACACGACCTAAGGTCTTTACATGGTCTCTAACGTGGTAATGAACTTTAATAACATGCTCATGCAAGATATGATATGTCTAACATCATTAAGCTACTAATCCATCGTTAGCCTAATATTAGAGCCAAAACCAACTAAAGATTCAAAGCTAAGATGCAAGACTAACTAAACTATAGGTAAGCAATGAGATAACAACCTAATAACACTAATAATAACAAGCTAGGCTAAGAAAGTTATCTCATTTGAAGAACAAGAGACCAAGAACTCCTCCTCCAAATCACTCTCTCACTCTCATATTGTCAACACACGGATGGAAGGGCGGAAATGGGTTGAAAAGACAAGGGTGGATGGTATTTATAAGGTAGGTCGCGTGAGAAAAAGCTAAGGTTTTTTTTTTTTTTTTTTTGGTGCTGGCAGTCATCAAACGTTTGGGGTGTACTTTGTCAAACGTTTAGTATACTATTTGACACATGGTCTGAATGCCTAAACATTGTTCGTGACATACGGTTGAACATTCATTGTGTGTTGGTGAATATTCGATGTACTATTGAAATCGAACGTACTGTTGAAATCGAACGTATTGCTCATTTTACTCAAACGTTCGGCTAATTTTACTTGAATGTTCAGCTCACTTTACTCAAACATTTGGCTTATTTTACTTGAACGTTCAACTCGTTTACTCAAACGTTTGGTTGAAATAGAAAGTAAAAAATTATCCACCTTGCCACATCCTACCATTCCCATTTATCTTAAAAAAGGCTCATTCAACCTTGTTTAATGTTCTTGGGGATATTACCGATCAATACCTTGTATTACCCTCGGTGCTCGAAGATTAAGGTGAATTTTGCAAAGTAGATTTAACGCAATTCTTGCTAAGTAGATTTGGGCTAGTGTTGGACAATAGGAGAATTCAATGTGTTCATTCTTTTAGTCTTGATTGGTGTGAGTTTTTGACTTTAGTGTTTGTGTGATGATGTTGCTATTATGTATGTTGATTTTGAGTGAGTGGGGTGATGGTGGTGGTGTTTTTAGAGCATTTTCAAGTTTCAGCCAAATGCTTGAAAGTGTTTTTCAGACTGTTTTTAGGTTTACAACCAAATACCGAAAAATAATTAATTTTTCTTAAAAATGTTTTTCAATAGAAAACATTGTATACCAAAACAAACGGAGCCTTACATATTGTTTCCCAATCATGTTGATTCTCTTCAAATGAGTGACTTAATATTGGCAATTATCTTTGCTTAAGTGTAAAATGGTGGTCGAGGTGGCATAGGTCTCAGCTCTAGATCTTTTCTTCGTTTATATATCCTTTTTTCTTTTTATCAAAATAAATAAATCATTGAATAATTAAAAAAAAAAAAAATCTTTGAATAAGCCGTTAATAGAAAACGACAGAGTTCGAGTTTAAACTCACTATGGTCCAAGTGTCATTCAATGAGTGAATACAAGAAATAATTTGTGAGATTGAGAAAGTGCAGGGGGTGGAAAAGGGTTATGAGGTTCTTCTTTCTCCTGGTGGGACGTTCATTGTTGAAGTTATATTTGCTCAGAAATGATTGGGAGCCAGCTCATGGATTCATCCCCTGAAGACAATCTGTGCTGTATTCGGTCGAGGATTCCTCAGTTTGGACACATCATTTCTGTTCACTGCCAACAGTGGCTGAGCGAATACGTTTTTTTGGGTCGTTGAATCCATCTTGCAAAAGAGTTCCATAAAACAATAGGATTTAGCTAAATTCAAACACGTAATGTAATTATCTACATTCCCATCTTTGCCTGCCACCACCAATATATATGAGCTAGCGTCCTAAACCAATTCATAGAGTTTATCATGATAACCAAATTCTATTTAAATAGTCTTATATCTATGCGCTAGTATGACCAAAATTTGGCATGCAACATAGAGGGTTGATACTTTTAATTTGTCACTACTTGTGAATTCGACATAAATTTTATACAAAATTAGTGGGTTAGAGGTAATAGATCTGATCCGTTTAATCAAATGAGTTGACATGATCGAAATTATATAAAGGTGGCAATTTGTGTTTGCAAGTTAAGTTCAAGTCGTATCAATACATAAATATAAGACTACATAAATTAACTCTACATAGACTTATTAAATTAAACGGATCAAACTCTTTATCCTTATTCATTTAATTTTGTATTAGGTTTGCGGGTCATATAAAAAATTATCTGTTATTATGTTGCATGTCGTCTTTGGATCGTATTGAAGCGTATGCATAAAATTATATAAGTCAATTCTAACTCGATCAGTTTAATTAAATAGGTTAGATTTCTCAAACACAATCCTTTAATTTCTTATTAGGTTCTTAAATCATGTAAAAAATTACTATTCTTAATCGAAACTCAACATTCAAACATGAATTGCACCCCTAGATCCAATTAGATATTTGATTGCTCCAAAGGAAAGTTCCACTGAGAGTGTGTTTGATAGGGGTGAGAGTGTGGTGGGGAGCGCGGCAAGGGACGTGGAGCACATGAGGTCGGACCGGGGGAAAGAGATGGGAAACAGCTAGTTGGTGACACCTCAAAGCAGTAATATGCGGCTCAGCCCACAGGCCATTGTGCAAATTATTTGATTTGATTAGACTCCCTCAGCTTCCCTGCACGTGCACTCGTCAGCCCTTATTAGCTGGCACACTCTGCCACATTATACAAAATTTCCCCAACCACCACACCCATAACCTCCTATTAACTGCTTCCCATGCTTCCTCAGAGGAAGCACTGCCTTCTTTCTTTGTTTTTACTTGCTTTCAAGTTTCAAGCTCTGGGGATGGCGTGGATGCAGCAGGTTCACAATGGAATTTGGTCCAGTTAATGGGCTAATTTAAGGCCCAGGCCCTACTTCATTTGTCAAATAAATTGGTTGTCTTATGCAACTGTTGGGCTTGGGCTAAACTGTTTCTGCACAGCTTGGTTGGGTTTGAAACAAGTGTTTGATAGAATGGTTGGGACCTTGAAAGCAAAGGCCCATTATTTATAAAAGGCTTCAAGTGTTTTTGAAAAAATTATACATGCTCCTCTCAAACTATTACTCTATTGTTAATACTTTCAATGACAAAAATACACTTCATAAAAATATATATAATTTTTTTTTTTAGAAAAAAAGAAATCAATAAATTTAAAAAAAAAAATGAGAAAAGAAAAGAAAAGTTGAGACACTCAAGATATACCCTAATTCTAAACTATTGATTAAGAAAATTGTGTAAATCACGAACACCAAAAATATCATTCTCAGATAATCATGTCATCAATATAGAATAGAAACATAGTATCATTAGCGGTTTAGTGAATAAATTGTGCAGAATCATTAACAAGACAAATTCAAATTGTGCATTGGTGGAACTGAATATGACAAATCAAGAACATGATACCTATTTTAGGCTATATATATGTTGGGGATTATGCCTCCAATAATTTTAGATCTATGATTGACATTCAAGTTTGTAATGAGTAAAAGTTGTTATTCACTAATTTAATTATTTGAGCATATGGTATATGATCTTTTACATGTTTATTATGTATATGCACAATGTGAAAGGTTATTAGATTACATTGAATATAGACTATGAGTGTGAGTAAGGAGTTATCACACAGGATTTCAAAGTCTTATTTTGTTCACTGTCGGTAATGGAATTGAACATTCCATTTGTGAAAACTGTTACATATCAATCTAAATTATTTGTCTTAATCGAGTAAAGTAGTAGACTTCAAGATTGATGTGGGTGTGAGTAAGTATTTCAAATTTTTTAAAGAAGTCAATGATAGCCTAAAAGCTTAAACTAGGACTTTATATTTTAAGAATAGAAATACCACATATAATTCTATCTAATTTTAGCAAAAAACTCACAAATTGAATTGCACTTAAGAATAGAAATACCACATATATAATTTCATCCTGGTTTTTCATGAACATTTACAAAAGTAAACCTTAAATTTTTGTTAGAAGTTGTCTCACTTCTTATGTTCATATAGTTGAAGGTTTTTTTTTTCAAAAAAAATATAAAAAAAATATAAAAAAATATAAAAAAAAATTTATGAATGAGTAACTTTCATTAATAAAACAATTGAATATTTAACAAACAAAAGCTATAGCAGAATAATAAAGCTTCAAAACTCTTGTAAAAACAAAATTATAACCAACAACCTCTACACATTAACACAATCTCATCTATACCCCAAGCATTACAAAGAAAATCATTTACTCAGGTCTTTTTAAATTTTCCTTTGGTAGTAAACCGGATTCTTACTTCCCATTTAATCTGCTTTAGAACTTTTTCCTGAGACCATGGATTGTTCTCATGCTTTAAAGTATTTCTATTCCTCTAAATGCTATAAATTGTAGAACCAAAAACTAACCTACAACAATAAGCCTTCGTAGTTTTGCTCCTCCACTTTTGAAACCCCAAAGAAACCACATCATTCCAAGAAATAGGTGGGTTTAGCACACAACAAAGCTCTATAACATGATTCCAAATTCTGCAACTAAAGCTACAAGAGAAAAATAAATGATCTCTGTCCTTAGTCACATGCCTACAGAAAACACATTTCACATCTCCTTGAAAACCCTAACACAAAAGCTTCCTTCTCATAGATAACACATCCCTCCTTGCCAACCAAGTCATAAAAGAATGCTTAGGAATGGAAAAAGGAAATCAAACCAAAGACCACCGATCTATAACATTTTGCTTTACCCGAATAGCTTTTCAAGTATCTCAACAAGAATACTCACCAGTTTTTGAACCAGACCATTTCGGGGTATCAATCTCACCAAGAGGAACTAAAATCAGCTTGCTTTGAATAACAAGCTGATCAAAACGAACAGGTCTCCAATTTCAGTTACCATCCCTAATAATAGAATCTAAACAGGGTTCAAGTTTACTCTGAGCATCATATATGACACGATGCCCATATTTCTAAAAATGCACCCCCTCCAAATGCCAATTGTCAAACCATAGATTTATATTCTTACCATTACCAACAACAAAAGAACAAAATTGTCTAGAAAAGAAGTTTCTTTACTGTCTCTATTACTTCATACATTTAGAGAATTATTAAACTTCATTAAGAGTATAACACTCATCCCCTAAGATATTGTTGAGACCCCATTGCTTTGTAAGTATGTGATTAAGCCTAGGTTGTGTATTTTGTTCATTTTGCTAGTAACTCTTCCATGCGGCTGCATCAAGGCTATCCATCAGCTACATGACCGGACCGGAGATGGAATGCAGGGCAAAATGTAGGGAAAAAAAAAATCTAGTGTAGATTTATAATGACGTGGACCAATATAATGTAGTATAATAATATGTGGTAGGTATAGTATGTTCAAACTTTTTTTTTATTTTTTATTTTTTGAAGTCAGACTTTTATCATTCCATTGGTAAGAGATGAGCATAAAACTCTTATAACATATAAAATGTAGATAACCATAACACATCGTTATGAATAACAAAGTCATGACAGAGAAGAGCATAAAGCTCTAACAGTATAAAGCATAAATAAACATAACATATCGCTATAAAATTACAGAGTTATGAAACATCTTCCGCTACTCATTTAGTTATGACAACAAACTAGATGTAAGACACGGGTAGTCTAAATTCTAATCAAACTTATTAGCGGTCATAAGAGATAGTTTCACATACCGAAACTACACCTCCTCGACCCTAAAGGTCAAGAGACACAAAAATATGAAAAAATAAATAACAGAAAATAAAGGCATCGAGCAAATACACAGACAGAAAGCGCTACAAAAGTGGAGGCAAGCTGGCGAAAAGCTCTTTGAAATTGTCAAATCTGGTTTAGGAAAAGCCAAATCTAAGAACTCTAAGGAGACAGATTCGAGACTGAGAGTGGCGAGAGGTAAAGGTGGCCGGCCATCATAGGGTGAAGGAGAAGTCGGTAAATCTATTGTGCCAGGATAGGTTCCTTAAAGAGGAGAATATGACCTCCAAAGAGACAATTTGTGCCTATGAAGAGGTGAGAAGGGGTAGGGGGAGAAGGAAAAGGGACATTAGAGGGGGAGGGGGGAGAAGGAGGAGCCTCCTCCTCAACTACAACGGAGATAATAAATTTTTATTCTAAAATATTTTTTAGATTACCCACCCAACTTTTAGTTGTATAGTATGTTCAACTAGGCAATGGAGAACTCATTATTATAAGATTTGGAAGGTTATGGCCAGTATTAGCCATGACCCTCCCTTTCTTTTGAAAATTTTATTTACTATAGTTTATAAATAGTTAAATATATATATTTGGTTCAAAATAGTTAAGCTTGGCCCTTGCCAAGAAAAAAAGGCTTGCCCCTTGGCCCTACTATAACAAAAATCATTTTTCCAAACTTTAAACAACCCAAATCTATCATGAACAGCAATCTAAATCTATTATTAAAAAAATTAGGCATGAGCAAAAGCCTCCAGGAGCAACATAAAAGAATTTTTAACGCAACAAGGGCAGCAGCATAGAAGCTAAAGCGGCACGGTTACGGCAGAACATCAGGTTCCATTTTGATAGGTGTTTGAATTGAAAATTGAAATATAATTGTTTATTTTCTTTTGTTTAGTTTTTGTTAATACTTAATAGATACTAATTTTATCTTTTTATAGAATAATTTAATCTTTAATCTTAATATATTTTTTAGTCATGTTTTAACATCCTATTTTAATATATTTCTCATTCATGTTTTGGCCAATTCGATAAAAATTTCTTGCTCCACCCCAGTTACAAAGGGTGAAAGAAAACTATCCTTTTGTTTATAAATACCATGAGCCGTAGGACTCCTGTAGGGCCCAGACAAAAACTCCAAGCAAGGCCCATCTACGGGCCCAGGCACACACACTTATAAAATTCCCATGGATAGATTTATTAATCATCCAAGGGAATTGGGGGACTCCTGTAGGGCCTAGGAATTACCTAAGGCCCATGTCGCCAGCCCACAGCCCAAAAGAATACCAAAGGGCAGCCCACAGCCCAAAAGAATACCAAAGGGCTTAGGGTATTATAAATGACCAGGTATTATCTCACATCTATCTATCTCTCTCTCTCCCTTCTCCTCTCCTCTCCAACTGACTTTACCATCGGAGGGGCCCACTGGCAAGCGCCAGTGGGCCACTCTAATGGCTTCCCCTCATTTTGCAGGCGGAGCTCCTCCCTGGAAGGCGGCCGGAGTCACTGTAGAAAACCGACATCTACAATTGGCGCCGTCTGTGGGAATCCGNAGGAGAACGGGTGGCTTTCAATTTGTTGCCTGCAATATAAGCTTCCTAAGCATATCTAAGTGAACACCAACCTCTTTTTAAAGAGGAAAGATATCCCAAGTTGCTGGACACGTATCTTTCCATTAATGGCGAAGACATCTTTAGCACCAACCTATTTCCCCCCAACAAGGATTTAGGCACACTTGTTACAATTGAGGAGGTTGCAAAGCCACAAAAAAGACAAAAAAAAAAAAAGTTCGGAGCAACCTGAATAATATCTTATACAGGTAATTAATGGGCAACCAAAAAATTTAATTATTTTTGCGATTTACACTATTAAAGCAACTCATTCAGGATCTCCATTATACCTCATTGACTTTGCAAATGGCAATGCCATTACTCCCACTTAACAAGTGGAACTTCCCTGTTAAGGCTGCTAATGCCGACACAGAATTCTCTCAACCATCATTATAAACATATCAGTCCATAAACAAACTATTTTTTTCAATTATATGGATCCCCGTCTTGTCTTATTTTTGGTGGAGATCCCATTATTTAATTTTTAATACTAATAGTCACTCTATATAAAGGGTCAACTTGATTAGGTATCCACAGAAATTAAAACACAGCAAAAATGAAGCTTCTAGCAGTGCTGTTCTTGGTTGCAATTCTGAGCTCTTCTTGCTTGGCAGCACCGAGGAGAGCTATGTTGGGTGGAACATACGGCCGACCGGAGCAGCCATATAATGTTCAGAAAGGAAAAGCAGTGGAAGGTAGAAGACAATTAGAGAGCGCTGCTGATCAGTACACCGATAGCAACGTCGAGAACCACCATAACATACCCCGACAGTACTACAATGACCAGGGTGGCACTGGCACTTCTCAAGGAGGAAATGGTGGAAATGGTTAATAGTATTTGGGCATGCAGCATATATATTATATATATGTATGGTGTGAATAGTTGGTATATATATATATATCTGTGTGTGTGTGTGTGTGTGTGTGTGTGTGTATCTAAATGCATGGATAAGTTTTCTAATAAGGTATTGTGCGCGTATATGAAGTTCGCTTATAGCTTGCAAATTAGTTTTGTGATAATCTTGTTTTGTTACGGTTCACGGAAAACTCTTGGTGAATCTTTTCCTCCCTTCACCCCAAATTTGGTCATAAAAATTGTTCGTAGCCCTGTAATTGGAGAATTTGTGTGAGAAGACGCCTTATTATTAGCCTATTGTAAATTGCAGTTTTGCATATTTGTTTTATTGTTTATGGGAAGCATTACACTCACGTAGTTACATGGAGGAGATCTCACTTGGGAGGGCTCGGTAACACTTAACTTTTTGTTTTTTAACAAGAAAACAAAAGCATTAACAAAACAAAAAACTTCATACACAAAATACTCAAAACTATGCCAAAAAGCAAAAAACACCCTCTAAAAAGTGTAAAAAGTATTTTCTTCTTGCGCAAAGCAAATGAAGAAGCTTACTGGGTTCGACAGCGGCAACACAACAATAATTCTGATTCCTGTAAAACACTTTATGGGATGATCAACCCTTTAAACCAAGGGCTGCAACGCACAACCAGGTTTTTGAATTCCCTGAAAAGATAACTTTTTCTTTAAACAAAAATTAGAAATTCTAAAATAGTCAAATACTAACTGCACTTGTTTAAACATCAGTTAGATCTTCCCCAACTGTTGCAATTTGAAATTTTGGGCCAACTTATGCAACATGCATCACATTCTCTAACCAGAGTTTTAAGAAAATCCGAACATTCAGATGTTTATGTGCAGTAGATTGCTTACAAGAAGACTGTAAATGGAAAGGCGGGTTTTTACAACTAAAATTAATGTAAATTCCTGACTATTAATGTACTGCAGATAGAAATGGTGCTTCAAGTAGAGTTCTTCCTTCGCACACTTCGTCCGCCAAGGCTAGATAGGGCACCTTTACTTGCACTAGGAAGCATTGCAGGGGCAACTTGTGACTTCTTCGAGATGCGCACCCTCGGATACGGATGAATTTTGGCTAGTTCACGGACTCGGCGTAGCAAGGAATTAGGTAAGGGACGCAAGGTATGCTCCTGCTTTTGCTCAACCTGCATTAACCACACGATTAATAATTGGTACCAAAACAAGTTCAGATGACATTTAAAACATGGGAATAGTGGTAAAATATCATAAGAAGTTAAATGAAGGAAAAGAACCCCATCTATGCAAACAAAAGGAAATAAGAAAGCTAACCCCTTTCTTGTTTGGTTTTTCTACACCACTAGCTCTTAAAAGATTTCGCCATTTGTCCTGCATTGTGCACAAGCAGTAAACAAAATTTCAAGTTTAAATACAACTGCTTAATTGGAAAAGGCAGTAAAAGGTACCCTGAGATCAATAGGCGTGCGATAAGCAGATGTTGAAAACAAGAGCCTTTTTATATCAGTCCATCGGCCAACTCCATATTCAGAAATACCATCAACTAGCTTTATCACTTCGGAAGGAGTCCACATCCTCTGATGCTTCCTCCGATCATGCTTTTTAGATCTTTTTTTTGTCACCCGATCATCTTCAGATTCGGATGAGAGAGGTTCCTTGTCGGATTCAAGCCCCTGTACAAAATGATATATTCACTTTGAAATTTGATATTTGATATTCTGAAACGCACTATATAGCACGAATTTTGGCATCACAAGCAACAATAATTCTACAAAAGGGCAGCAAAGAACAAAAAACTAATCTACCATTAGATGTGGAAAATTAGGTATTCTTATCATCTACAAACACTTTTCCTTCAGAAAATTTTCAGACAGCTATCCTTTTTCAATATACAAAGGATGATTTCATCAGAGCATGGTATGACAGAAGAATTTTTTTTTTTTTTTGATAAGTTGGTATGACAAAAGAAATAAAAACAATCAGTCTATAAGTACTAGAATATTGAAGGATATGATGCCAGGCATGAATATGCCTGATGACAAATGTGAGAATGCAGAACCCTCTGAAAGCAACTACACATCCCCTACTGAAAATGTTAAATATTTACAATGACCCCAAGCTCTCATTTCAGCAAAGGGTGATTCAAGATTGCTATCAGCAAGTACAAGGGACGAATAAAAACTATAGCCCTGTGCCTGCTATCTGCTTACATCTTGATAGAAGTATGGCCAGCAATCTGCAACTTACAGTAGATTGTTTTATCTTTTCTACAATATACTGCAAAGACCATGATAGTAATTTTATTAAAGTTTTACCAAACTGATAATTGGATAGATGACAACTCAACCAAATAATGGAAACATGCCTGCATGTGCATAAGCTCACGCATACCACACAAACAAGTGAGATTTTTTTTTTTGGGGGGGGGGGGAGAGAATATTTACAAAACTTCTTAATTACTGAAAGAAATGAGAGGGATGTAGAGGGTTAAAAATTTCCCCTACCAAAATTGGTGCCTGTTTCTTTGGACGTCCCCTCCGCACCCGAAATTGAGACAGTGACTGAATAGTATCACGTAACGGTTTCTCCTCAGGAACCACTGTTAATGCTCCCCGTCTCATATTATGAACTTCATTGCGAGATCTAACCTTCATAATTGTATCCTTTTTAGCAGCAGCAGAATAGTTTTCTCTTCCCTTCAAAGATCTTGACTTTTTATCTGAAAATTCTTCAATGTACCTCTTAGTAGGCTTCCGCGATCTCTTCTCTCTAAGAAGTTCATCAATCCTGCTTGCTTCTAAAGATCGCTTTCCACTCCCAGTAGACAATATACCATATATGAAAGGGTTTTCGTCATTATCCAAGTCATTAAATTTTCTTACTTCTAGATCTAGTGAAGCAGTGTGGATACTGTCTTCAGCTGGTGTTTGACACCCACATTTGCTCCTGAAGCCACCATGTAACTGACAAGTTACTGTCTTGTCAAGAGCACCATTCTTGCACTCAGATCCTGGAATAGTAGCTGTTGATGATTCTGATATCCCTACGGCACCATTACTACTTCCACTTAATCCTGAAGACTGACTCTCCGAACTTGAGTTCCCCAAATATGATCCTTCACTAGGACCATAGTCCAATTTGAATGCTTTTTCAGCAAATTCAATATCTGTACTTAGACAGAAAAGGCTAGAAATCATTACATTGGTCATCATCTAATCAAATTATAATAGCTGATAAGCACCGAAGACATTCTAAAATTTACCCAGAAGAAAATCTTCACACGCATTGGACAGACCATTTGTTGCATCCAGATCATCCACTTCTTCAACTTCATCCAGCAATCCATCAAGAACCTACTAAGACAGTAATCCATCAGAGATCAATTGCATTAACAAAATTTTTTATAATGCTCACAAATTAGCAACGTTGAAACAGTACCAGACTGGGGAATGCATAGTTCTCAAAAGGGGTTGAAAAGTCAAACTCACACAGGTAGCCAAAATGATAGTAATAACAATAATAATAGGTAATAGGTAATAAACTAACTTTTGCAAAGAGAAGGAGGTATTCTTCTGATAAATAATTGATTAAAAGAGTGAAAAGGGGACAAAACCAAGTGCATGGAAGTATACAAAAGCCAAAGAGAGATTGTACAGAATAATAACTTTGGCATGATGTGTAAATATACACCAAAAGATATACATACATCGAGTTGTAATTCTTCTCCTTCCTGAGTAGTATTAGAATCCAACCCACCTTGTGATAAATAAAAACATTCACCAGTATTAGAATGATAAACAAGGAGGAAAAACCACACACCAAGAAAGAAAAAATATTCTGTCAAAGAAGAAACTCAACGCCAGATGCACAGCTCTTGGGACCAAGTACATGTATATGGTGAAGAGCTGAATATTCTACACAAACTCATCTCCAACATCTTCTTTTTGAGATAAGTATCGGTGTTCTTTCACTCTTTTTACTAAATAATATAATTCCTTCCTCCCTTTCTTCCAGTGTTTCAGAGATAGATATAGCCCTCTTGATACCTAGCTGACAGAGTTGCACTTTGGGGTGATATTTAACTTCACCCCCGAATGAGTACTAAACCCTAGAAAAGCTAAGGGTAACGTGGATCCTGCGCTTTGGTTCTGCTTCTGTGGTGACCAAGAAACAGAAGTTTGAGCTCAACCAGCCATTGATAATCACTTTTGCGGATCCCAATTGGGATGGAGATTCCGACTTATGGACTATATGGGTGTTCTTTCATTCTTGTTTTACTTCGGCACCATTTAGGGCACATTTGGCACATTAGAATGTTGATTCCTTAGGAATATGAACAAGCATTACTAAGAATATAAGAAACTGAAATGGCGTAACCATTCATATTCTTTCGTTTGGTGACAACATAGGAAAGACCAAATTTTCTAATTGGAATTGAATCATATTTCAACCAAATTTTCTAAAATACCCTAGCGTTAAAAATCATTTCCCCAAAAAACCATTATTTATTTTTTATTTTTCTGGGCATAGAAAATAATAACAACAATAATTGTCCCCATGGGTGGCCGACCAAAAAAGCTTCGGAGATTGTCGCATCACCCCCGAATCTTTCCTAAGGGAATAGCTATTCCTTACCTTTTTTAGAGAAATAGTTATTTCCCTTTTTAGGCGAATAGCTATTCCAAAGGAAATGTCATTCCCAGTAATGGCAGCACAACCAAACTATGGAATAGTTATTCCATTCCTGGATCTATTCCTGCATACCAAATGGGACCGTAGGTTATCTTGAGCTCAAACAAATTGGCAATTGGGGGGGTTGGGGGAAGGAATTGTCTCTGCAACGATGTTAATGACCCCAAGAACACACGCCAAATTTGCTCATTATGATGATGAATGACTAGACAGAGAGGATGTTTATAAAGTACCCCTGAAACTTCTACCTTCTTTTCTTTATCTAACCATGAGGACTTTAAGATACATACTTTCAAAGAAAAGCATCAGCAAAGAGGACACAGACAAGTCATTGAATATTACCACTATTTGATGTTAGTCCATAGTCAAACCCACAGGAGAAATCTTCAATTTGCAAGCATTTTTCCAGATTCTCCTCACCGAAACTTAAGACACCATCTACCGAAACATGCTCATTTTTTGGTTCTGCAAGTAAGTGCTCAACTTCAATTTCTTCATCTTCTAAATGCAGAGAACAGAAGTTTCATCTCTTCTTTTACCTATAAAAATACACAACCAAAGGATGTTACAAAGGACAGTGTCCGAAGAGGTGGCAAAGGAATTAAAATTAAAGGTCAAGGAACAGCAATGCATTTTATGTGAAATGAAATACAGTATTATAACTTTGCAGGGACAATTCCCAACCCCCCCCCCCCCCCCCGCAGTTTTGACTTAAGAAGGCAGTAATATTTAAAATATTGCCACTCAAACTGCATATGGATCATGACATGTCATGCATCATGCAAGAGATGCAAATGCAATGCTCAAATACCCTTTATTTCAACATTCTCAAGCCTATTCCTACCTTACCAAAGTGGAGAACCTCTGATGTTGAAATTTTATTTAACAGTGAATAATGTTAAGCTAGCTTTACTTTGGCAATATTTTAGTTTTCATAGTTTTGCAAAACATTGCTTCAACTTTCTTTTGAAAACCTCTCATAGTCCTTGCTTCAACTTTTTTGACCTCTTATTTCTCTTGCATTGCATGAAACATCGTTTTGCATTTTTGGACAGAAACACAACTATCTACAATCCCTGATCATTCTCACGTTCTAAACCTTTTTTCTTTTCTTTCTTTTCTTTCTTTTTTTATTTTTTTGACAAGTCAGCACTTATTCATTTGAAGATATCTTTAATAAAAATTACAGTAGATCTTACAAATCATGCATAACAAAAGCTTCCTAGGAGATTTCATAAAAAAATAACAGTCAGATACGCTTGGATGCAATCTTCAGACAACTTTTATAGCAGCCTATTTATCATAATGAGCTGAATGAAGACCTTTTCATGATTTTTTTTTTCTTTTAGATGAAAAACCTCCCCAAGGCAGAGCCATTTCGTGTACCCATCCCTGTCCGGTAAACCTCAAACCCGTGCAAAGCGTCCCCTCCACACGGATCGAGTAATACTCCGGTTTCGCCGACAAACTGGCCCGAAGAATTGTTTGTACCGAAGAGGATTTGAACCTTAGACCTAATAGAAATACAACCAAGACCAAGGCCCTTACCTTTCCATGATTAAACATTAGACTTACCTCAATTTTCAGTTCAACACCCTCAATTCTTATCCTAGTTACTTTATCCATCTTAAGCTTCTTCATTTTTAACATATTCATTTCAAAAGCGCAAAAACTATAACTAGATCATTGTCTAAGTGGACACAATAACATACCAAAGAAAGAAAAACTTATATTGGTAATTATGTGTGGAAAAATGATGGTAGACACATTTTTCAGGATTTTAAAATTCATTATAGACATAGGATGATTCATGATCTCGAATTTTTTTTTTTTTAAAAAAAAAAAAAAATTGCCGAATCCAATAATTCTTACATATATTTCATTCTCATTGATGTTATAATGACTCCCACACAATCTAACAAAATAGTAATCTATGTAAACCCTTTCTTGCAAGTTGCAATATGGGAAGAAAAAGAAGAGTCGTGTAAAATTAAAACGATTCAATAGAGTTGTGTGCAAAATAGCATAATCATAAAATGCAAATAAGAATTCTCACCCTTTGGCATTTCATGTTGGCAACCTTCTTATGCAAATGCGCTTCTTTATCCATTTCATTTATGCTCTTAAGCTTGATCTCACAGATTCAAACATAAATCAATTGCTTCATCATACCTACCATTAAGAAGAAAAAGCTATATTAGTGGAAATCCATTACCTCGGCCATCATAAAATGCCCAGGTAGACATCAAAAAATACAAAGTAACAAGAAAAACCTTACAATAGAATGAAGTACCACAATTTTCAAAAAAAATGTATTTGTTGTGACAAACTAATTTTATGATCCTAAAGAAGTAGAAAAAGAACAGAATAAAAATAAACTAATCGCACAAGATACCAAGATTTAACGTAGTTTGGCTTAACAAACCTATATCAACCGGCGGAGACAACTGGGAGGAACATCACTATTAAAAGATGGAGTACAAAGAATAGAAGAGAGAGAACCACTCAAAACCCAAAGCCCCACTAGACCTAAATTTCACTCTCACACAAAAAATAATTTTGAGAAGAGAAATCTTTCTCTAAATTCCCTATGTCGTGCAGCACTATCAAAGGTGAGAAAAACGAAGCTTGTGGGCTGCAGCTGTATCTCTCAATTCACATACGTTCATGCGTTCTTTTCCTCTCACTCTTTGTATGCTAAAAATGCTAAAACTTGAGTCTTTATATAGCTAATGAAGCCGGCTAAGAGAAGGATTTGTAATCCATGTAAGATTAGAAGTCTTAGTTGGTTAAAATGCAAAACGTGAAGGAAATCCTACTTCATTTAGGAGAAAGAGAAAAAACCAGAACTTTGGGGGCCACATGACTGGAGAAAGTCAAGTCATTCAGGCGACAATATTTATAAAGGGGGAGATTAGGAAGAAAAGAAAAGGCTTAAGATCTTCATGAACGCAGAAAAGCATTTTGCATTTGTCTCTTTTAACATTACATATGACAGTGAGTACATTTTGCAGATACTCAATCCTTTCCATGCATTTTTCCTGATCTGCAGAGTTGTTTATGGGACAAATACAAAGGTTATGAAGAAATACAGTTATAATACTTGGCCAAACATAAACCACACGTACCACTCCGTTTTCTAAGTAGATAACCTCTTATGCATTGTAATCTTCGAAGTATTGATATGATAGAGTTTCCCCAAGTTTTGGAATTGGGTGGAGCATTTTGTTTTTGGGCCTTTGGTAAGATTCAAACCCTTGCTCAACTTCTACTCCTCCCTTTCACAATACCACACTTAACAAGTTGTGCTACAAGCCTACATTATTGTTGATCATCATTTAGCGCCTTCAAATAAGCTAATTGACTTGTCCACTTCACTCCAAACACCACTAACTCATCCCATCAAGGATACATTTCCCCAGGGGGAGCGAGCGGTTGGTCCAAATTGAACATAAGCATGAGGATAAAAATTAAAAATAAATGAATAAATAAAAAATACACCTCAACTCTCTTAATAAACTAGTATACTTTCCTAAACATTCCATATTCCCATCCTACTTGCATCTTTTTCAGTGTCTTCCTAGATGAACGAACACTCACTTAGCAATGGTAACCATTGTTGTACTGCCTACCTATTTCATGATAACACTCATTTCCCTTGAACGAGTATTTGGCGGAATAAGACTCCTTGAGAGTGGTTTTCTTTACTTGGTCGACTGCTTTAAAGAAGATCCTCACCATGGACAACCTAAAGAAACAACATTATTGTGGTTGAGTGGTGTTGCATGTGTAAGAAGAATAGGGAGTTAGCGGACCATCTTCTACTCCATTGTGAGATCGCATGTGCTCTTTGGATTACTATCTTCAGACGTGTAAGGCTTGTTTAGGTTATGCCTAGAAGGGTAGTAAATCTCTTTACCTACCGGAGAGCGCCAAGGGATAGGTTTCAGCTTGATGCAGTTTGGAACATAATTATGCCTTGCCTAATGTAGTGTTTATGGAGGGAAAGAAACGATCTTAGCTTTGGGGAACATGAGAGGACCTTAATAGAATTAAAGGATTTATTCTTTAAGACTTTCTTTCTTTGGGTTGCTGCCTCAGATTGTTGTATTTCGAACTTTCATGCTTTCTTAGATCTCTTTTCCGCTACTAGCTAGGCTTCTCTCTTGTATACTTCCTTTGTATTTGAGTTGCGAATTTACGCTTTTTAATGAATTTGCAACTAATTACCAAAAAAAATAAATATCATAAAAGATATCATTGGTCATACTCCCTTTCATGTTCAGATTGCACCATTATAAGCGAGGACACCAATAAACTATATGTCAATACTAGTACTCCCATCAAAGGATCAATTCTACAATTTTTCATTGTTTATACTGATTGTTTCTGTTTTCTCTAATGGAACTAGTAATATTAATATTTGTAGAGAAAGAGACATAAGCAAGGAATAACTTGTTCTTTAACTTAAAGTTACAGAAAATATTATATGAAGGGCCAAAAGCAAATTTACGATCCGCATTAATTTGCACCAGTGATCTGATCACAACAGATGCAATCACGAGCTAAAAATCAGTCGGAAAAAAATGTAAGGAACCCTACTACAGCCAAAGGAGAGAGAGAGAGAGAGATGATTAAAACAACGAACTAAATTATAATAAATAAAGCGAAATCCACAGAAAAAATTTCGAAAATAAAATAAAATAAAATAAAACCTCTGCTTGGCTGCCGAGAAAATGAAGTAATCTACAGAAAATAATTTATCGAATATTATACTCTTCGTTATCTCGGACCGTAGACACATTTAAAAAAAATAAAAAAATAAAAAATCAAGTTAGCTGTACAGAATATTTGGCAGAGTTAAGTCAAACACGACCATTTAAAAAAAATAAAAATTATAAACTAAAAATTTTCCTTTTCTTTCATTTTACTTCGTTTTCTCCGCAAGCAAACAGAAAGTAAGATAAAGTGAAAAAATATAAAATAATATAAAATCTATACCTCATTCATCGGTAAAGAGGCCCCAGAGAGCTCAATCTCTCCGATCTGAGCTCAGAAAAGTGGAAACTAAAAAATAAACAAATCCAAGATCTACCAAAACAAAACAACCTAGAGAGAGAGGGAGAGAGATCTGACCTGTGAGCAAGAGAGAGAGTTGTCAGAAAAATTCGAGCGAAAATGTTCGAAACCGAAAAGCCTCAAAACCGCCAAAAAGCGACACGAAATTGGGGGTGCACTTTTTTATATTCGACGGAACCCAAATGTCTACTTATTTTTTCTCTCTGTTTTTTCACACAGTTCGTCACCTAATTCGTCTTTCGGGTCCGCTGGGGAGTGTTAGCTAGCCAGTGTCCTAAGACACGTGGTAAACATTCAAGGCTGGTGTTTGTGTGTGTGTGGGATCGTCCACGCTGGACTATTTGACGGCGTTGCGACCGTCAAAGCTGATAAGGTTTTGGGCACATAAACAATGGGCTAGGGCAAAGCGCGTCCCTTACGCGGCAGCACATCCGTTGGAAATATCTTTTCGTGGCATTAGTCTTGGCCCACAGGTTACCCACAAACCAAACACGGCTTGGCTTGCATTGGTTTATGTTTAAGAGCATTTAGTAACCGTTTTCTTCGGAATTAAAAAATTTGTTTTTTATATTTAAATAAATTTCATAATAATTTTTATTATCTTTTAATTATATTATTTAAATATTTTTTAAAATTAAATGCTAAAAAAAAAGAGGAATGAAAAAAAAATTATTTAAATACTATTTCAAACAAATGTTAACAAAAAAAAAATTATATTAAAATAATGTTAAAAAAACCACTTTTACTTTTCTAGAGTTATGGTATAACTTTTAATTTCCTACATCTAAAACAATAGATAAATTTAAAAAAGTTACTGCAGTCTTCTAATCCGTTGGAACGTCCACATATACCTTTAATAGGAAAGTCCCTAAATTTTATAACGTATATCCACTTACGTAACTTAAAAAATTGCCAAAATTAGGGAGGGTTAAAAACACCGTTGCAAGTAGTAAAATCCTTATATGGTGACGAATTTTACGAAAACTTACTATCTAAAAAGTGAAAGGATTCCCCTTAGCCAATTTGGATCCCACTATGTCCTTACAAAACCGTTTTGTTTCTATGCAAAACTTATTACTATCTAAAAGGTCAAGAAGATATTCCGTTTTGTTTGATTCAGTTTTACCCAGCTTTATCTTCTCAGTATCTCCTTTGAAACGAATATTATCTATTTCGTTTGAAATTGAGAGAATTTTTTACCGTAGAAGGTAATGAGCTTGGTTGATTTACGGTATTCCTACCTTGTAACTTCCCATTGAGAATCGAGACCAAATTCATGGGCAGAAGTGTTTTGTTTTTCCTAATTTCAATACCATTGAAGAGAGTTATTGAAAGCAAAAGTAACAGAAGCTCTTCATAGTTAGTTACATCATTGAACAACTTAAAACCTAATGCTAGTTGTGAATGCAATGGTCAAAAAACCTTCACCACAATACTTGCACAACCGCTCTCATCTTCTGATTTGGTAGAAAAACATTTTTCAAACTGTAATTTAATTGGGAGTCCGCAGCACAAAAACCTCTTGGGCCATCTAAATCTGTCAAGAGCAAACTCACCGACTTGTCATGTACTCGAGACGTACAAAGGCAACTCAGTACATAACTTCTGCACCCTAGGATTGCCCTTGAATTTCTTGTTCTCCAATTGAATTACCCGGGGCTGTCAAACCACGAATCTTAACATCATAGTGAATTTCTTCAACTCGTTTTAGGTCATACTTCATGCCTGCCACAGGTGAAAGGTGAGAGAAGATTCACACAAGAGCACCTCAAATCATATATAAGATATAAAATCATTCAAGAAGTATCAGACTTGGAAATGTTGCTTTAATAAAAGGGCTAAATGCATAATAGGTACTGGTGGTTTACCTCTTTCTCAAAAAGGTTCCGAGCTTTAAAAAAGTGATCAAATTGATACTTGTACTAACAATTTTATCAATTTGATACTTCCATCTATTAAAACCTAATGGAATTTTTGCAATGTGTATGAAAAGCTATAAAAGACCTATAAAAATGTTGCCATGTGTACAAAATGTCACCTCAACTTGACACCTAACAAAAAATTAACAAAACATAAAGAAAAATTAAAAATCAAAAAAGGTGGCGGAGGGGTGGCTCTCCCTTCACTTGGAGGGCTTAGGGCTAGAAGACTTAGGGGCTTCTTAGGGCTTTGGGGATTCGTGGCTAGATGCCTTGGACCAATTTGGCAATTTTTCCAATTAATAAAAAAGAACAAGAATCAATTTTGACGTTTTTAAAAACTCATGAACCTTTTTGATAAAGAGATAAACCACATGTACCAGTTATGCATTTAACCCATCATAAAAAGGAATATGTAGGGATAAAGCTCTAATCAAAGAGACTACCATCAAATTTCTTGCGTAAAAAATCATTTCGGAGATTAAGCATTCGGAAGGCCGCATGAAGATCTGTTAAGAACTTCAACACCTTTCTTGGGCAATCATAGTCTCCCGCTGTCACTTGGTTCACAACATACCTAGGCTGCAAAAACACAATTAACAGTATAAGAAGCCCTCCTTTCTACATAGTATAGATAACCTTTATGAGATGTTTATGGAGCATTAACTAACATGCCAATCAATAAGCAATACAGCCCAATGAATTTGCTCATCTTTAGTACATTATAATTTTCAAAAGATATGGTTTGGTTGTATACTCTACCATTAACTTAACCTCTTCTCATTTTGTTTCTTCAACAAACAATTTTCACATTTCCCAACTTCCCTACTATTGTAATGGATAATTAATGTCAAGATGACAAATGTTCAAGGAACATGTTTGCAGTTTGTATAAGCAAGATGCCATCCTTTTGAAATTGTGGAGAACAGTTCTTACCAACTCATTGGACATGAAACAAATACCTGCATAATTAAGAAAGTTCCAACATTAGTGTATCTATCAGAAAAAGAAACACTAATGATACTATCTAACTTACTATCTACCATAAACTAAAGAGGAGTAAAACATTGGACTCTTGATAAATGATTATACAAGCATGCCTTATTGGCTCCAAAAACCAACATGTGTGTATGTAGTGTGACATTGATTATCATGTTTCTATACCATATGCACCTCTATTGGATTAGATCCTAAAAGTGTGTACTAGTGGTGTTTGGCCCATACAAAAAGAGGGAAAAATGTAAAGACCTCATTCATGGCCTATAAGGATGCTATATATTTGGAAAAAGTCCACATATCCCCTCAAATTACCACTCAATTGATAATGTCCCCCTAAACTTTTATTTTGGACAATGTTCCTTCCAAGCTACCAAAAATTGTCAATGTCCCCCCTAATGACAAAAATACACTTGATAAAAATAAAAATAAAAATTTCTAAAAATTCTAAAATAATTTTTTTTTGGTTTAAAAAATAAAGGAAAAACCAGGGGGTGGCCGAGCCACACCCTTTGGCCAAATGGTTTTGTCTGGTTTTATGTACATGGATTAAAGCTGAGTTTGTGTGGGTGTTTACTATTTTCAGTTTTTTGAATATTGTAACTCAAAATGCTCATTTTTTTAGATAACCATTTTGGTGTTTATCATCCCATGTTCTTGCACAAGTTTTTTTAATATATATGTGTGTGTGTGTGTGTGTGTTTACTATTTGTGTGTGTGTGTGTGACATTTCTGAAGGTCATTGGTGAGCTCCCTCTCCCATTGTCTTGTCCATGAATCTCCATACCCCTCCCTTCCAAACCTTTCTTCTTTCTCATTTGTTCATCACAATCTCTCCTTTGGAGTCAATCAGCTTGCTTGTGGTTGGATTTCATGTTGGGTAGCATTCTGGGGAAGTGTGAGTGTAGTTTGTTTANTCTGCGAGGCTCCTTCCCCAATGGTAACCCATCTCCAGCCCTCTCCATGCTCTAATTCTCAATGGCTACACAAACAAAGATTGCATGGGATGGCATTTGTTTAATAGTTTTGCTTTATGGTTCTCTGTAGATGCATGAGTCTTAGGATGGGTCAAAGAGTTACAGTAAAACTTATTGTTAGGGCAGGTCTCAGGAAACAAGCAAACAATGAATCAGCCATTTGGCCAAATTAATAAAACTATCAAATTCCTCTTTGGCCAAGGAGGTGGCAGAGCCACCCCCATTTGATGGTTGTGGGGGGGGAGGGGGCGCTCTGATTTTTCTTTTCTTTTTTCGAATTTATATGGGTAATATGGGTAATTTTGCCTTATTGAAAAATTTAGAGTAATTTTTGTCTTTTTGTTGCCCTTGGGGGATATTGACAATTTTTTTTTGGTAGTTTGGGAGAAACATTGACCCAATTAAAAGTTTGGAGAGAACATTATCAATTAGGTGATAGTTTGAGGGGGATACGTGCCTTTTCCCTATATATTTACATCATTGTGACAAATTATTTGTTTCAAAGAAGCAATCTTTTGATGCAAATGTATATTTGACAATACCACCAAACTTACCAACAAGATAGTCTTCAACATCCAGACCAAACTCCGAATTGTTCACTGCATAATTGAAAACTGAATAGGATTAGAAAATAGCTCACTGGATAAGAGAAAAATAAATAATATTATAGTATACAGAGATTTGACTGGCCATGCATACTGCATCATATAAATAGAAAAGATGGGAAACATCAGAGACAATCATAGAACTTTATTGACTGCAAAAATAGGGCATAAAGACTCAAGAGTGTAAAGGGAGTGAGAATGGAAATAATTAGCAATTTTGTTGCCACTTTTTTCTCATCCATCTACAGAAGGGAGAGAGAACATCAAGACACCACTAACATGTACTCATACAAAAACAAATGGAGGTGGCATATTTAAAAGATAAATCTGAAACAAACATGCTACCAAATCATAAGTTCCTTCCAGTTATTAGCTCGAAGACCGCACCTATATATGCATTCTGGTGATATGCAATGCATGTGTCAAAGCCCTGCGTAACCATTTGGCTGCATAGAATTGCACTAATGTGAGTGGTCCTAGGATCAATCAATGAGACATATGGAAATAAGGTTCGTGCAGTTTTGGCCGTTTCTAATGCTTGGCAAAATATGTAAAAATAATGTGCAAAGCTCAAGTAACACAATTGAGAGTTTCACACCCATAGAAACACCCAATAGAAAGAAAGAGGGAAAAATAAAAAATGAAAAGTCAATTTCTTAGCACACTATAGTGATTGTAAGCAAACAAAAATAAGGGAGTAAAAACATACACCCAAGTTTATCCTCAGCCTCAGAGTGCATAAGAAGAATTCCTGTTTCCAACCAGTGCATGAAAGCAAGCAACGAAACCACCGTCTGTGTCTCACTCCTCCAATCACCATGGTACCTTTACAAAAAAAAAAAAACAACAATAAAAACGGTTGCCAACCATAAAAACCAGGTAAAAACTAGAACAGAACTAGCTTCCTAAGATGTCTCGCCCACCTGTAGTACTGCCCAGGACATTCACGTAGAACCACAGCAAGTCGATTGTAAAGCTCCTTTATCACACCAATCTGAGCCTTGGCCTTCTCTAAGAGCTCTATTCCAAAACGCATAGAAGAAAAAAAAAAAATCAAATTTACCCTTTTCATGGTCTATGATTGTCTTTAAACTAATACCAATCAACCCTTTTTTTTCTTTTCAATATAATGCTTAATTTTGTTCCAGTAACCGGAAACGGCCTACTTTTCATCTATTGTCTCACAAACCAAACAGAGCACAAACATCATACCATTAATTCACAAAAAAGATTCCAAGATATATTATATACATATACCAGGAGTTGGGCGAGACTGGTGAACCAGAAGGAGAGTGGCATGCATGAGCCTTGTAGTGGACTCGATCTCCATCGCCACGGCTCGAATGCGCTCGCGAAGGCTTCCAGACTCATCGAGCTGAAAGCGGAAGTCCTCAAACTGCTTCTCCAGCGAAGCAGACGAGGGGGGCGCGTGAGCTTCACCACCCGCCATCGTGGAAGAGCAGAGAGTCGGAGAAAGCGAACGAAACGTTTCTCTCCCGAACGGAAAGCTGATAAACGTCGGTGATTGGGAGGTGGATATGGTGGGGAATGTGTGTAGAATGGAGAGAGTGTAGGTGAACTTTGGGTTAGGGTTTAAGGAGCGAGAGAGGTTCAAGTACGCGTTTCGAAACGCTGGTCTTATCATTGTAAACAGAGATCCGTTGCCTTTGTTTACGTGTTACGCACATACGCTTTGTAGGAAATTCAAATGCCTTTTCTTTTTTTTTTTCTTTTTTTTTTCCTAAATAACCTAAAAACATAAAAAGAACTTTTATCTTTATATTATATCAAAACACTTTTTTAAAAAAATAAAAATAAAAAAAAATTACACGTGTCAACATAGGATGTTAAAATTATTCTTTTTAGTAATTTATGCATTTCTAATCCCATACTAACACGTGTCAAAAGTTGTAAAATAGTTATAAAAATAGCATTACTTTATTTTTATACTTTAAATATGGAACTAAGCCTGAATTTGTTTTGATGTAAATGGTTTTTTAAAAGAATAGTTAATGAGAAACTAGATTGAAAATAAAGACGTATTTTAAGGGACACATTACACCCACAATTGGACTGGATAATAGGAAACTAATTTTATGATTGTGAATGTTGATATCTATGAAATCTTACAAGTCTCGCAATAATTAATTAGAATTGCTATATTTATATATTATAATCTGAAGCTTATTTAAAGATGATAAAATATTGATAATGACAAAGATCCTTAACTAGTTTGTCAAAATGTCAAGAAACACGATCAATTTTCCCTTTATGTTCAACTGATTACTTTTGCATAAATGTTATCAATTCAATTTACCTTCTCAGAATTAGAAATTCCATAAATGATTTATATATATATAAAAGTAATCGAAAAATCATTATAAGCGTAACATAAAGTATACAAGAAAAATCTCTTACTAACTCATCAGATGAGAAACAAAAGTAAATGTCCAAAGATATGAGATATTAAAAAATAAAAACTTAATCTCTTCCAAAGTTCTCTCACGGTCCTCAAAATTTCTGTCGTTTATTTCCCTAGAGAGACACCAACTTAGAACAATTTTTTTTTTCTTTCATTTCATGTCAATTCTCTACTCAGCTAAAATAGACATACTAATTGGCAAAAGGTAGTTCCCTCCATAGACTTGATTTACACTAAAAGAGGGAATATTTTTTCTCACTTACAGTGATTGGATCCCTTCTGAGGCTCTATGATACAAGGGTACCAAAATTAGACTAGTACAATTTGTACACTAGGAAACCAGCAAAAAAAAGAATGTCCAAAGTCACTTCTTTTGAAAGGTTACCATACAAAAGAAAGCTAGGACACGACTAACTACACCAGTAAGAATGAGGAGGAATAGACAAAGAGCCCAATCATGAAGATCATAGCCACTTTGCATCAATGAATTGCATCGAGTTATCAGCCACACCCCAGAATACCTGAGGAACAAAGCAGATAAAAGAGTTAAAATGACAAAATTGACAAGGTAATGCAGTTAACTAGAAATGTATATTCATAAAATGATTACTGTGGACTCAATGTTTATCTAAGTTTTGTCAAAATCTTATATGTATCATAGCAATCTATTGTGTTTCAGAGCCAGATCAAGATAACAGGGGCCTGACCAATTGCAGCATAGTGTAGCAGAAATTTATAGCTCGCATCCATACATATGAAACTGTATGGATGAAGTTCAATGAGAGAAAGATATAATCAAACTTCTACGTAGGGGTGGCATGATTTCTTGAAAAACAGCGATGAGCTTCGATGATACTTAAGAGCAACCTCATCTCAAGCAAAATATTTACATTAGATCTAAATATGAATTTTCACTTTTGTAATGGTTAAGTCAACGGTTGACCTATAGTAAATGCATGCACTTTAGTTGGCTCAAAACAAACACAGCAATCATGCAGCCTTCATGGCTTACGTTTCTCTTGTCTTGCCTATAAATCTCAATTAGATCTTCAGGCAAGTTCCATTAGTTAATAGGCAGCAAGTTAGAGATTGCTTGTAGTAATCTACATAAACAATTTTGTAAGCAAACCTCTAGTCACTGATAAACTCCTATATCAGAGTTGCCATTGTTCTTGAAGTAACTGTTGCATTTTTTTGTGGAATGTAACGTACATATTCTATAGATAGATAGTCTGTAGTCCATATTTTCATGAAATTCCATTCAACAATATCTTCGAGAGAAATTATCTTGGACGTCAGAACTTGTTTCTTCTATTAATTCTCTACTTATGCAAAACCAGGAAAATTTCCTGGAGCAACTTATTTTGCAAAGCAAATGCAGCCTTAAGGAAGTCAGCATAGGACCTAAAGTCAACAAAATAAATAATAAACAAAAGAGGCACGTGATAAAAGCACTTAGTTCCCTCCAGTTATGTGTCTAAAATTGCAATCTTGAGCATTGTATCCTAACCAGAATATTCAATGATGTCATTTTTCCATATAACATGATGCAATGAGGATTTAAGCAAATTTGGGCTGAATCCCCAGTAACAGTGTCCAGATTGCACAAATGTTCGTGCGCATACTACGATGTCATGCGCAAATTTCAGTAAGTACGCATCCATTACTTCTAAGGGGGGGAGGGGTCAAAACAAACCTTTCAGCATTTGCAATGATAAAAGCTTCTAAAGCCCACTTTGTATAGCACAAATTTCCTAGATACTCAATAAGACCACTTTCTTTGTCCTGGGATGCAATAAGAGTCAAAACAACAGGAAGAAGCACTGACAACTGCAAGGAGAAAAGAAAAGGCACATTACCTTAAAAGAAATTGAAAAGATAAAAGGAATAAATATGCATATGCAATGAGTTGATCAATGTAATTTGCAATATATACCAGTTGGGCAGGACTAGGTTCTAGATAGATGGCAAGTACATAAGCAATGCCAGTCACACAGTAAACGAGGCAAAGCAAAACAATGTAATTGTCTGCAAAGGATGATCTTGGATTGCCGAAGAAATAGAACATGGATAGATAAACCAATGGCTTGATAACTATATTGAAAAGATCAACTGCATCTTTGGAGAGAAAATAGGCCAGACTGCTCATGCCAGATGCACTCTCTCTCCAGTAGTGTAATTTGTCTGGAGAAAATGTTCTCAATGCTGAAATCTTGCACAGTAGTGCTGCAAATGTACAATTAAAGTTATACCATGAGAAAGGACATGTACAAAAACATCTAATTTACGATAATGTAATTAATTTGTAAAGATATTTAAAATTTTCACAACAGAACAGTGGAAAGGGAGAGGATAAAATTGCTACTCTTCATAAAAAATGATAGATTGCATTTGAAAGGGTTAAAATTTAAAAGTGGCAAAGTAAACCACTGCCAGCAGAACAGTTGGCCAAGGCATTGGATTAAAAACCAGGTGTCTCAACCTCTTAAGTTTAACTCTCCCAGAGCACCACTACATGAGGTTTCTTTGCATAACGTAATTAGTGGGGGGTGGGGGTGCAAGTAACACCATTCAATCTCATTGCCCATGGAAACCAATGGCAACGTAAATTCAATATAAACTTGAAACAGCTAACAAGTTCATATTTTAAAACTTACAAACAGCGATGACGGTATAAGTATAGCCGAGAGACCCAAATGTTTCATCACCCACTTTAGCAAGAGTTCCCAGGGAGACTCCAGCAAGTAATAAAATCAGATAATCAGCTGCTTGTAATTTTCCTTCTCGTAGCCGCTGCTTACCAACCCTGAAAAATTTAACGATATACTAAGAAATTTGTGTACCAAACTTGATAGTTGATGGAGAACTTGTTCCATATAAATTATGAGTTCAATTTTCAAAACAGAAATTATGTTAAATCTTTGAGGCAGACCAGCAAAAACCCTGTCAATATGCACACAATATTTAACAAAATGCATCTCACTATACTAAGAAATTTTGCTTGCTTATTTATCTAAAACAGAAAAGAATGGTTGATTGTACCTCCCAAGGAAGTATCTGTATTGCCGTGCTACACTAGGAGTTCTTCGGTTGGATAAGTCCTTAGACTTTAAGAAGTTATGTTGTATATGATCTCGTTTCTGCTCAACATTAGACATTACATCCATCCACAAATCTCCAGCAAAAGATTGTTCAGTAGCTCCATCAGTAGGATTTGAGTCAATCGAGGATGCGGCGAGTCCTTCAGCATATTGCAGCATATCTGGGGGTACTGTGTACCCATTGTGAAGCATCCATCTAACAGGAAGTTGTTCACGAGTCATGCCCGATCTTGGTTTCACTATACCTTCCAAAATGTCAATGAAGTGGTCTGGAGGATTAACACGCTCTGGTACGGTGATCCCAAGGCCAGCAAAGTATTCTTCAACTTTCTTTGCAGATCCATGATATGCAGTAAGACCACCTTTGGCTAACAGTATTAAATCATCAAACATCTTGAACAAAGCATAGCTGTATGGGAAGAGGGAAAAAAGAAAAAGAAAAAAAGACTCAACCACAAATTTTAACTGAAAATGACATGAAAAATAAAAATAAAATGTGATCATACTCCTTCATAAATCTTTAGGAGGCAAAAAAACTACGATTGAGGCTTGGAATGTCTTTGGTTGAGTAGAACATAGTACATAATGTCAAGTTTGAATTTATCGTTGTAGTTAATTTATTAGCAATACTTCAATAAGATGGACAATAAAACTACACTACATGGAAAGGGAGCAAGAAACAAAGGCCTAATGAACCTCTTTTTGTGATCCTCTTCAGCATTAGCTCACCATAAATAATTCTGCATCTTTTTATTTTCCCATAAAACATTGAATCTAAGTACTATCAGATATTCATATCAAGGCTTTCAGTGAATTTATTTTATTGAAATTTGTGACAAGTTATGCATAAAGATATCTGACCTCCAGCTTGAGGTTGACCGTCAGGCTAGAGTGAAAAATTATTGATAGTTTGTTTTAATTTAAAAAACAACTCAATATAACTATTGAAATGCTCAGCTATTTTTGTTCTCCGATCTACCTCTATTTTGTTTTATCTTCTAGCTCTTGTAAACCATCATATTTCACTTGTGCTATAGAACACTTATCGCCAACTCATAATATGGAGGCATTTCATACAACTTTCAGATATTAGTAATCTTTTCCAACAAGATATTTTCTTTTTCTGCTTGATGGTCATGAGAGGGTGAAGGGCCTGGAGGCTCGATCAGATACTGATTGACAAGGCTTTACATTTATGTATCTATTTTCCAGTCCTTGTGTTTTAATAAACCTACTGCTTCTATCTATTGAATAAAGGAGTCACAAAAAATTACTGCAAAAATCATTCACTCTTGAAGTGAATAGCTTCTTCTACCAGGTCTCTCTTTATTTTAGCTTGTTCTTCCTTCTCTTTTTGTTAAAGCAATTAATTTCACAATTTTCTATCAGCTTAAACTTTTGGGATAACTAATGATTTCACATCTTATCCGAGTAGAGTTGAAATAAAAAGAGAAGAGAAGAAGAGAAATTTCATAGAAAGAAATCTGTTTTATTCCACCATATTGATTTCACACGTTTACATGGGTTTAAATAGAAGGGAAATACAAACTATTATGGAAAGCAATTAATAGCATATTACAATAGGAATAAATCATGGAATAAAATCAAGGAGAATCAAATCATATCAAATTAGAAGTTTCCATCTTCAACACTCCCCCTCATGCTGAGATAAAGATGTTTCGCATTTCCAACTTGCATAAGGCTGAATGAAGAACGCTACTAGACACTCCATTTGTCAAAATGTCCGCAAGTTGTTCTCTTGTCTTCATATAAGGTGTTCATATTATACTTGCTCGGAGTTTTTCTTTAATAAAGTGTCAATCAATTTCAAAATGCTTGGTTCGATCATGTTGGATTGGATTGTGTAAGCAATATTAATTGCAGCTTTATTGTCACAATATAGTCTCATAGAATCATTGGAATCAAACAAAATCTCTTTCAAGCTATCTTCAACCATAACATTTTACACACTCCATGAGTCATGTCTCTAAATTCTGCTTCTGCACTAGATTTAGCAACCAATGATTATTTTTGCTACGCCATGTGGACCATCGATCCATAATAAATCCAACCCAATGTTCATCTGTATAGGCTTCTATTTTCAAATGTTCATGTCAAGAAAAAAAAAATGCCTTACATGGTGAGAATTTTAAGTAGCGAAGGATCCAAGAAACCACTTCCATCTAAGGCTCTCGTGGTGAATGCATAAATTGACTCACCACACTAATAGCATATGAAATGTCATAACGGGTCCAACCAATCGCTAATATCTACTGTTATCAACTAAAGGACTTTCACTACTTTCTCCCAACTTAACATTCACTTTCACTAGATCATCAATGGCTTTATATCCAAGCCTTCATACTTCCTTGTGAAGATCAATAATATATTTCCTTTGGTGGATAAATATACCTTGTTTTGACATTGCTATCTCAATGCCCAAAAAATGCTTCAAATTGTCCAAGTCTTTTATTTCAAATTTGTTGGCAAGAGATTTTTTTAAATTCCGTATCTCCTCGTCATCATTTTCTGTTACTACAATATTATCAACATACACAATTAAAGTCATTACGTTTCCTTTAGTGGATTGTTTGATAAAAAGTGTACGATCAGCCTGACTTTGTAACCAAATCTCTGCATAACCCAAGAAAACCACTTAAACCATACTCTCGGAGATTGTTTTATACCATACAAAGCCTTCTTCAGTTGCACACCTTACCCATAGTTGATGAATCTTCAAGTCTAGAGGAACTTCTATGTATACTTCTTCTAGATCTCCATGAAGTGCACTTTTCACATCAAATTGGTGCAAAGGCTAATTCCAGATTTCATGTTATAGAAAGTAGGACTCTAATTGAGTTCATCTTTGCTATTGCAGCATATATTTCCTCATAGCCAATTCCATACGTTTGTGTGAAACCTTTTGCAACTAGTCTGGCCCTTAAGCCCAAATCTCTTTATTAAGAAAAGATAGGACATCTAAAGTCAAGGCTAAGCTGGTCTTCATCGAGAAAGTCATTGAATTGTTTAAATATCATCCAGAGCTCGGTTGATTACTGAAGAAGGCTCTTGTCTCGGTAAGTCTGTTCTAGGCACTCTGTCTTTTCACCTGAAACCTTTATATATGGGTATCCGAAGGCTTACGGTGGATACCTAGGCACTCAGAGGATGAGGAAGGGCGTAGTAAGCGACGAAATGCTTCGGGGAGTTGAAAATAAGCGTAGATCCGGAGATTCCCGAATTGGTGAACCTTTCAAAACTTGTATTGTTCCATTGAACCATCAGCCTCATACTTGACAATGAACACCCACTTGCATCTATTTGCTTTCTTCCCATTAGGCAATTTAATAAGATCTCATGTATTATTTTTGTGAAGGACTTTCATCTCTTTTTGCACCGTTTTCTCTCCACTTTGTATCACTAAGTGCCTCTTGTAAATTTCTAGGGATAGACACAAATGATAATTTGGACACAAAGGAACGATATGATGGTGAAAGATGGTAATAGGAAACAAAATCATATATGGGATGGTGAGTACAAAACCTAACTCCTTTGCGTTGTGCAACAGGAAGGTTCATATCATCGACAATAGGCATTGAAGGATTCAAATCAGAGATAGAAGTAGCGTTGCATGAGTCAAGATCATATGTTTGGCAAGTAGCATTAGTGATAGTTTTATTTTTCTAGCATCTGGAATAAACTCTCAACTCTTCTACAGGCACCACATATGAGTTATTAGTAGGATCAGTAGGTGACTCATTAGTAAGTGGTTGTTGTTTGCCCTGTTCGAGCACAAGAGCAAGAACATGTAATGGACTAGAAAAATCCGCTTACTTGGACTCTCCCCCCTAAAGAGAAATTTGGGTTGAGGAGAAATATGGTCGAGTTTCAAAAAAGATAGCATCCATCTAGACAAAATGAAAGCACTTATACCCCTTTTGTGTAGGAGAATAACCCACAAAGACATATATGAGGGAACAAGGATCTAACTTATCCCAAGTTGGACCACGAATGTGGACAGAACATACACAACTAAACGTCTTTGGAGAGACACCTTTTGAAGTAGAGAAATGTGAGGACAACACCTCAAGGGGTGTTTTGAAATCTAAAACACGAAAGGACATTCTATTGATGAGATATGCAACAGTGAAAAAAGCAACCCCCCAATAAGATTTAGGAACATGCATATCAAGCATTAAGGATCGAGTTACCTCGAGAAAATGTAACTGGAATAATGAGTTACATTTTGTCCAAAAAAGTAATTTTCTATTTTTTTTCCATTTTCCTAGGTAAGTACAGGCACCCACAGGATTCATATCACTGAAATTTTTATAAGCAAGAGGAAACAACACATAGTCTTTGCTGTTTCTTAAATAGGCAAAATGGTTCTTGTTGACCTTGAAAGTTTGTATTAGGTGAAAAAGAGGAGCATGATAAAAAGAAAAACAAAAGAAAATGTCTCATCAATTATTCTTTTACAAAGAGAACTATGTTTTGGCATTTTGTTTAGACCAGCAAAAGATTAGAGAAAGAGAGAGCTTACCTTGGTTGGTGAACTACCATGCAGATATTTACCCCTTCAAGAGCTTCACGTCGAAGTGCTCTAAGAAGTAACTGAGAAGATGAACTGTCCAGACCAGTTGTGGGCTCATCCAAGATCAACAACGAAGGTTCCATGACCATCTCTAGGCCAACATTTACACGCTTCCTCTGGCCCCCAGAGATTCCTCGCTTCTCCACTGTTCCAACCATGGAATCCCTCACTGTCTGAAGTCCCAAGCACTCAATGACTCTTTCAACAACCAGAACCTTATCAGGTTTGGGCATGTCGGCAGAGAGTCTGTGGTATCAAGGAAAACAGCAATAGAAATGAAATAACAATGACAATGGAACTAAACAAACACTAGATATCAATCCACTTAATCTGGAAGTCAATTTGTAGAGTGAAGCAGTGGCAAGAAACAAAATACTTTTGAAGTAGCATATGTTTAGTTCATAATGACAAGTCAACTTATTGACAATGTGAACAGGTAAAGTGAATCATATGAAACTCAAAATATACAAGGATCTCCATAAAAGCTTGGCGTTGAAAATATGCAGGCATATTTGCTAAAGATACACTGTCTTTTCTGCATTAACTCTCGTCAGAGATTTTAGATGAGGTAAAAACTTGGATATTAAATATTTCATAGGTTTACTTCTTTCAGTTTTGGCAAATCTTTCACTAGGATAATCTTATCATATATTTCGATAATGCTCCGAGTATTGAAATTTGTAGGTGTAATCCTCTCCAATACATTACCTTTACATCTAATGGCACTTTCCAGGAGATAGGAGGGTGGTGGATGGGACTTAAACAAATGATTTGATTCTAAGTTCAAGAGTTCGTCACCCCTAAATGATCTTAGGGTAAATAAATTATTATCCTTGGTGTGCAACTATGCATTGGAGTTCATGTCAGTATCATAGAAAAGCAGATTCTTTTTTTTTTCTTCTTTAATTTTTCGTTTTTGGTTGAAGGCCATAGAGTGGGGTTGGGTGGGGGTATATTTCACAGACTCATGGCTGAGTTAAGCTGTAGGGCTAAGCCAATCAGCAATAGACCGAGTCTGATTTGGCAGTCTTTATCTTGAGAAATGTAAGGTGATTGCAGTCATTGCTGGAAGAAATGAAATCAATCTTTCGGAAAAACCATGTATGTCTAATTGTAAAGAAAATTGTTAAATCTTTGATTGTCTAAGTTATGGAAATTGTGAATTTTTGATCATTTATAATTAATTTTCTAACACTATCTTAATGTGTGAGACTAGACAATACATTTGATATTTTATTGAAATAGGGAGTAAACTGTGAAGTTAGGATTTGAATTTGGGACCACTTCCCTAAGGAAGTGATCCTAAAAGTTTAAGTTTAAAAGAAATGGTGAACTTAATCATTTTTAATTAATATTCTAACAAATATAATTATTACTATCAAGTTTTTGGGTTCCATAAAAAATAAATAAATAAAATAAAAATAAAAAAGAAGAAGAAGAAGTAGAGCAAGTGATAATCTTTAACACCAATGATTTTGATCATGAGCAATAAATGATGCACATGAATTTCAAGAATGATATTAAAATGTGATGGAATTAGATACCATGGCAAGTAGTGGCGTACCTACACCTTGCACTAAATTGAAGATTCTCCTCCACTGTCAAGTTCCCATGCACAATGTCATCTTGTGGCACAAAACCAATAATTTTTTTATAAGAAGGCATGGGTTCAAATTTTCCATTTATAAGAATTAAACCTGTCATGGTGCATCCAGTCACTTTTCCAGCCAAAGCAGAAAGAAATGTTGTTTTTCCTGCCCCAGATGGACCCATGACAGCTGAAACTCGACCGGGCATGAATTTCCCACTGACACACCTAAGCAGATGTTTGTTTTTCCCTTTTAAAGTAAGAGTTAGATCTTTGAAAGCCACCTCAATCACAGGCCTCGTCCTGATTTCACCACCGGTAGCCATTGAAATTACTCCCGAGAATGTCAAGTCCTTGTTTTTCTGTTGCATAGCTTTCTCCTTCTCCAGTTGACCATATGCATACTTAAAAATTTGGCTTTGAGTATGCATTTGCTTACCTTTTGGCATATTCTTTTTAATATTTTTGTCCCCAATCTCCATATTAAAGCCGTCATGACTATCTGGATTTTCCTCAAGGGAATGCAACATTTTTGTGAGGTTGCTTGGTTCCTTTTTCTTTGCTTTGGACGTTGAAGCTGGTTGCTTAGATGCGCTTGAAGAACTTGCAGGAGGCAAAGGTGGTAACAGAGCATCATCTGTTCCAGGTTTAGCATGACCCAAGACCTTCAGCTGCTGTGACTGCCTTGTAGATTTTTTACGAGAAAACGTGCGGGATATTTGTTCTTGCAACCCCCCTGCACGCTTCTTGGCAACATTTTTTGCAGATATCCACCTTTGCCGTGCCTGTGCAGTTTCTCGTGCATGTCTGGCAGCAGCTTCCCTGGATTTAGCCTGTCTTCTTTCTCGAAGAGTGAGAACTTGATCAGAACAGTTGTATATAATGATCAGCAGAGTACTCAATGCAGCCTACATAGGCAAGTAAACACTATCAAATTCAAGGGCTGGACCCACAAGAGAAAGAATGAATGCTCAGAAAACAGATCTTAAAAAAATTATTGGCTTTTAGGAATGTTGAATGAAAATTAGGAAGATTGCCCTTTCTTTTGTACAATTAAAGTCTATGAGAAATGTAAAAAGGAAATAATCCATAAAATTGAAATTATCCAGAGAAGAGTTAAACACGAGCATTACCACATAATCCTTCCAAAGAACTCATTCAGAAAACATATAAGAGTTTTTAAGAAATTTTAAGGGAGTGAGGAAAGAAATATAAGTTAACAGCCATAATTGACCAAGATTTGTATCCTAATAAACAACAAGAAGACAAACTGAACCATCTCAAGATCGATGGTCAACTTTTCCATCTGAGTAGAGACACAATTACTTACAATAAGTACAAGTCCATAAGCATGAATATTTTGGTTTTCCGTTTTTGGATTACAGGTGGTGAATTTGAAGCACCCTGCAGAAGGTTTAACAAGAATCAAAATCATGAAAACTAAAGATATTGAGAAAAAATTATTGAGCGCACTAGTTGTCATTTTAAACAAGAAGCAACAAGGCTAATAGGAACAATCAACCAAAAATGTCATATAGAGCTACATAAAAAGGAGATGGTGCATCTAACTGATTTATCACTATACATCGTCAATTATAACCATTCTTCCTCTAGCCAAAATAATATTATTAAAATAACTGGAATTATAAGAGTAACGAGACAAAATTAGAACTTGATGTCTTAATATGGAAGTTTACATTGCATATATTTATTCATCAGATCTACTGTATTTGAGAGCCTACTTTCTCCCTAGAGATTTGAAAAATTATGAAACATTACTGATTGTTTGACACGTCATGGAGAGGTATGAATTTATAAACTAGGCTGAATATCAAGGAATGAATAAGTTTCTAGTCATAATAACCATTGACATGGATTTGGCATAAGAGTCTCCATTTCCCAATCCCTAGTCTAAAACACCCTAACAGCAAATGAGACATGGTGGAATAAAAGTAGCTCCCAAGATAATTCATTTGCACGCAGATTATATACAACATTAAGATCATTAAATTTTGTAACACAAGTGAAGAATTGAGATTAGTGCCATGTTACATGGCCCAAATAACATGATGGACAAAAAAACTTACGTTTTGCAGAAGTGGAGCCCATCCTACAGTAATGTCTGAAATTGCATGAGAAAATCATATTAGTACAGGCTGATACTGAGAACTAAATACTTGCACTATATGATCAATTCATGCAGCAAGACACAATCAAATTAACCAAAAAAAAAAACAAAAATTGCATATAATGTTTTAAATCAAGCTCTATGTTAATAATGAGACAAGTGCTGTGAGTTCTAGGATAATTACTACCCACTCCTGCAAGGAAGTTTACGTGTGGTATGTGGACAGTATGATCCTGGGGAACAGAAAATATCACTGCTGCTTCCAACATCAGCCCAAACATCAGCACCACCACAAGTATGGTTGGGTTTTCCAGGAGGTATTTGGTAGCTGTATCTGCAAATTGTGTCTCTACCAATGAATAATAGTGCATAGTATGAAGCCATTATAAACCTCTGGATTAGGAAGAGATAAAGAATGTCAAGAATAGAATATTAAACTTACGGGTCACAGATACCATTTGTTTTATTCAGTTTTGCACGTGGACAATAAGAACCTAATGGGCAAGCTGCATTTACAATAAATTAGAAAAAAAAAAAGGGGGGGGTGGGGGGGAGGGTTTGGGGGGAATGAAAAGGTGTTAGATAGATAGAGTTCAATCTCAACAATTAATGAGATATGTTACATCAGTTTTTATCACATACTTACGTATCATGCAAGTAATGCCCTGGGGGCAGAAGAAACCCTCGCAACAAGGTTGACAGTCACGAGTTCTGGAAGGCATTCTTTTTGAAGTTTTGAGGTCAACCTTGTGGTCTTCGCCGACACTACAACCCCAACCTGGCTCACATCCGGAAACCCATGAAGTCAAATTGCAATTCCTGTTAGGTTTTACGTAATTGTCATCTGCTGACTGTCTCTCGAATATACTACTGAAGTATAATTTTATTTCTGCAGCTGTACATAGTCTCTGCGTGAGATCTCCTGTTAATTAGGTCACATCCATATCAGAAAGTAGGTAAGAGAATAAGTTGTACAAAGTTATTTGAGGGTCAGGAATCCACAAGAAATTAAAACTGAGATGTTAAATATATCAGATCATATTATTATTTGTACAAATTTTGTAGTCCTTTTGCTCCTGATTCTATCTTAATACTAGCTACATTTTAACATCTTGGAACCTGGATGAGGTTGGCAAGCAAAAAAAACATCCAAATAGGTGTCTAACGGTCAAATGCACCAAAACCCGGGATAGAAAGGAGATACATGTATGATGCCTTCGGAGCATTCACGGCTGGACAAACTTATATCTATTTTAGCTATGATTAGTTACTCACTTTTTTAAAATATCTCTTACTCACTCTCTATTTTAGCTATTAACTTTTATTATTTCATTTTTCTTTTTCAAAGTACCTACGTTCTAAAGTCATGTGCATGTCTTTTCAAGAGACAATCTTTGTTTTTTTCTTTTTTTCTTTTTGTATTATTATTTGGTGAGAACTATAGAGGCTTCCCAATTTATGGGCTAAAGTAGCTAGCCGAATGTAGCTAAATTTTAACCCAAATTTGCATCCCAACTAGACAAAATAACCTCTAGTTAGCTAGCTTTGAGAGAATACTCTTACAATATTAACATTTCAACAAGAAAGGGGGTCATAGCTTTGAGGATGTAATGAACTACTGCCCTTCTCAAGTTGAAGTGAAAGATTTTTGTTGCTCTTATCTAAAACTTTCCTCCTATTTTCCATTTTCCTAATAATTCCTCTTGTTCATTAGGATAGAGATGTTAAGTATATACAAGTCCTAACAAAAAGTTCTAAAGCATGGTTGCCCATGGGTGCAACATTTCTGCAAACAAGGCAAATCCATTCTGAAATTGACCAAAGTCTCATACCTTTTGTCTTCTTAATACAATTAGTCAAGAAATCCAGCTTCCCTGTAAAATCAAATGCACCATTCCAATCGAGATTCCTGAAAGAAGAAAATCCTGGGGTCAGAACGAAACATGTACAACAAAACCATCTAATTTACTCATCAAATTACTCACACATCCTTTATGCAAAACCCGAATTTTTCTTTGATGTCCTTGCTGAAAATTGTAGTGAGATTCGAAAGACGACGGTAGATGAGATGTGTAACGATTGGAAGCTTAGCCGGGTTACCGGTCTTGCTGTAATCATCCCCGTCCACGCATTGAATGCGCGGTGACAAGCACAAAACAACAATGAGAAACAAGACAACATGGGGAACCCAACAGACATTAATCCTGGATCCACTCATTCCCGTCACTTGAATTTCTCCAAATCACAGATTCTGGGAAAACATCCAATTTTGGGCAATTCAAATAATGCTTAACCATGGCATTGTTGCTGGTAACTTGCGCTTTTAGTCTTCCATTGTGTTACTTTCAAAACGACTCTAAAACTTTCTAGTTCTGGCAGAACACGTACGGCCAAAGAATTGAGTAATGGGTACTGGAAAACGCTGATTGAATGTTGAACAACAAACGAGGTTGATTTTTGGGTCAAAGGTGTTTTGAGAAGTCTTGCGGGCTTGGAAGGTCCAGATTTTGAGAAGAAGAAATGGCGGGGAGGAATGGGTGCCTAAATTCAAGGAATAAAAAATTGGGTTTGTTAGGTTCCCATTAACGGATTAACAAAGGGCCAAAAAAATAAAAATAAAAAGTACCAATAGAATTACAAGCTTTATTCCATGCAATGAGGGTTAACGGACAATTTTTTTAAAAAAAAAAAAAATTGGATTGAAACAATTTCTTTTAATTTAATCTTTAAAACTATCGCGTGTTCTTTAAGCATGTGAGCATTGTATATTCTTTTTTAATGACATTAAAAAAAAAAAACATGTGAAAAATATGCATTATTAAAGAAATATGTGTTTCTCACGTATTAAGGAATATATGATAATTTTAAAAATTATATTGGAAAAAATTCATCACACTCAGTCCATGTTAACCCTTGTTTTAAACAAATTATTTAGTCATTTTCAAACATTTTAATCTAGTAAATTTTTTATTTAAGTTAGATATTATAATTATCATTTTTTATAATATTATTTTTGAAATGAAACCTATCAAAGAGTACAAGTTTAATCTTGAATGTAAGAATTTTTCGATGATACCAGAAAATATCTACCAGACAATGTAAGAATTAATCTCAAGAAACACAAAACTAAAATTTATTGTTAAAAAGTGTAATATTAATTAGCCAAATGGAGATGCTCTCTCTCACTCCAGGTCCATCTTAGCCGTTAGGATTGTTAACTGTAAATAGGATCTTCTCTATTTTATTTTTTTATAGTCAATATTTTATTTTAAAGATTTAACTGTCTACATGATGCTAAATAGTAAATATATTATCACGTCATTTTAAAAAATTTAAAATACTTATGTTGCATCGTATATACAGTTAGATGCAACAAAATAAAATATTAAATTTTATGACTTCTCTCTATTAAAATAGAGAATCTTGTCACCGTTCGAACAGGTTTCAAATGTTCTTCAAATGAAGCCTTGGTCGAACAAGCTTTTGTATATGTTTCGATCAGAACTCTGTCATGTTTATTTGAACACCTTCGATTGATCGAGCTTTTGACCGTGCTTCAAATGTGAACAATTTTTGGAGCAAAACTTCGAATGCAACATGTTTCGAGGTGAACATTGCACACTTCATGATTAAATCTATGGGTCCTTATAGAGCTTATCTAAAATTGTAATAACAAATTGAAAGATGTCTGCAACGCCAATTAGATTACTTGCCAAGGAGCTGCAGGGAAATAGATACATATTCATTTACAGAATAAAATTTTACCTTACAACAAATATTTCAAGGTTACAACTTTCAAGTCCTATTCTTGGCTAGCTTAACTTCTTAACCACCTACACCAAGGGTGTAGTTGGGAAAGCCTCCAGACATGAAGCCATGGCTAGAGGTAAATTCACCTTCAAGAGCCATAAGCTGTAATAGCATATTTCCATTGGGCTTTCAAAAAAGCATAAACCTAATCATATAAAAAGAGCACCATAGCCTTGCCTTTTAACAGCTAAACAAGCAAATCGACATATTCCCCAAGTCCTTCCTTACCAAGTTGCTGCTTGAGCCTATATAATGCTCGATTCTCCAGCTGCCGCACCCTCTCCTTAGACAACCCAAACAAAGTCCCAATTTCCAATAATGATTTTTGTTTGCCATCTTCAATGCCAAACCTTAGCCTGATTATCCGCCTCTCTCTTGGGCTGAGAATGCCTAGGAGGTTGCGCACATGCTGCCTCATCAGCTGCTTCCCCACACTCACATCTGGAATCTCAATCCCAGTATCTGCAGTTATCTCCTGCAAATTTACCAGGTATAATGAAGGATGCTTTTCACTACCGAGCATTTGTTAGAAAACTACTTTGCTGACCAAAGAAACCAGCGGATGATCCTTGCATGATACATGCCCAACAAAGCAAATTACTTCCCAAAACTAAACTCAACTCTATAATAACTTGATATCCCATCAGCCATTTGTTTGGGAGTAATAATTACGCTTGTTCCGAGAAAAAATTTCATCAATAGCAACACATGACAATATTTAAAATCTGACAATACAAGTCTGGAATCATAATAGAATGGAAATCAAGTGAGCTCATGCAATAGGAGTGTGAAAATATGTTAAAATCTTGAAGAGTTGCAAAGATTATGCTACGAGAGAGAGTTTCCCATTAAATTTGAGTAATTAAATCTCAACAGCGACTGAAACATGGGTTTGAATCCATTTGGTCACTATTCCTGACTATATATTATTATTATATGCAATAGTGATGGTTTTCTCTTGCTAGCCCTTTTAGGCCTGTTTCAAAACATCCCCTTTATACTTAAGAAATTTAGTAGCAATCATTGGCTTCATGCTTTATCTGCTCAGAGATTTATTGCACAAGTCATAGACCATGCTGTAAAAACAGGACACTTAGGGATTGAGGAAAGGAGACATTGAAGATTATATTTTTAGCTGGTCAAAATGTTCAAGGTTCTGATATATTTGCCTTGCATATATATATATACACATACTCAAAGAGAGATACCTTATCAAAGGAAATCAAGACAACAAGAAAGTATTACCTGAAAAGTGGTATCTTGGTCTGCCCAGACAGGTTGTTGCATTGAAAGAGGATTTCTTGTGGTATATAGCAATTTCTGCAACTTGTCAACTGTGATCCCAACATGTCGAGCTAATTCTTCTTTGGTTGGATAATGATTTCCACCCTGAATGAGTAGTCTCTTTGACTCAATCACCTTGCCCAGTAAGGTATGGACATTCTCCTGCATTTAACATATTGGTTCTCTGTGAAGGTGCTAGAGTTCTGTTTTTCTTACATACATTAGGAAATTATATATCTTCAAGAACTTAAGGAAGGACATGGTCCACCCAATAGCAGTACCAAAGTAAAAATCGAACAAGCTATAAAAAATCAAGTTATTAAGTTCAATTGCAAGAATGGTTTCATCCATCATCAACATACAAATTTATAAATTTCACTCTTTCCAGGAATCATCATTAAAATATCAGAAATTTTGTACAAGCATCATACTAATTGTAAACAAGAATGCTTGTTGAAAAATAGAAATTAAAGAAACAGTGATTTACATTACCGGCAAACGGACTGTCCTTGAATGTTGAAATATGGCCTTCCTAATTGCCTGCCTTATCCACCAATAAGCATAAGTTCCAAACCGACAACCGGCTTGGGGTTTGAATTTCTCCACACTCTTCATAAGACCCATACTGCCCTCCTATAATAGTACCAGCAATGAAACAGGAAAGATATCAGTAACTTCTAGTTGGGATTATCATTAGGTTGTCACCCTTACCCAGCAATACTTCAGCAAATAACACTACAATTGACTGCCATTAATTAGATTGAAAGAAAAGTAAATCTTGCAATTGCTGCAACCCCGACCAAACAATAATACAATGTTCACTTCTTTTCCTTTAAAGTCTTTTAGAGTGCAAAAGCATTTTGTCTTACAAGCACCCATAGAGCATAAATGTATTTATTATGGCCTCTGATCAGCACTCATGTAGAGCATACATGTATTTCTTATAGCCACTATCTTGAACAAAAGTTTAATACAAGTATATCCACCCGGATGACCATAAGGAGTTCAGATACATAAAGCAGCCCAGCTGTACATATGATAAGTTCGGAAACCATATCCAGCATGTGGGAATCTTCATGCAAGAAACAAGATTAAATTATCTAACAGAATGATGAGTGTGGCTTCCTCAACGTTTAAGATTGAAAAGCCCTTTGGTAAATTGAGTATTGGGTGCCAGAGAAAGTTCAAAACCCTCAGCAATTGAAACTGCTGCAAGCATTAGAGCATTTCTAATGCACTATATTGGACAAAGTTTACATGTATTCTTCACTTAATAATAGTTATCTCAGAGTTTTTTCTGTTCTTCTTGTGTGGCACAGGGGGGTGAGTTAACAGCAGGAGGAGGAAAGGCAGTAGAAAAGTTAATATTTTTAGACCTGCAATAAGTCCTGAAAGCTGAGACCACGCCCCAGATATCCTTTAGCAATGTGAACCACCATACGTAAGTTTGCATAAATCAGCTTTTTCCGGCTGCTGTTACCAGAGTAAACTTGTAATCTCAGGACCCGAGAACTAAGCCCCACTCCTTCAGCCCATTCATGCAATGTTGGTTCACGGCCAAACTGAGATTGAAGCCTACTCTTCACTTCCTCAAATTTCATTAAATCCTGTTACACAATTCCAAGTTAAGACCCTTTATAAACCAAAAATCCTCCACTATTAAGAATAGACATGATTTAGTAATACACCTGTACTTGAGCAATCAATTCAGACTCTTCTTCAGCAGTCAAAAGTTGTTTTGTTTCAGGACCCCACAAGAACAACCGAAGGGGATCATTTGGATCATAACCTTCACTAATCTTTCTCTTTACATCTACATTTCTAGAGCTGTTAATCTCATTTCTAGAACTGTTAATCTCATGAACCAGTACTTGCGGCTTTGGCAACCCTCTCTTCTTAGATCGCCTCTCAAGAAGCCGTGTCGACCTTACCCTTTTCTCTTCCTCAAGTGGTAAGTTCACCAAGCTTCTAGACCGCAAACCGAACAAAAGATGTAGGTGTTAGTCCCCAAATAAATTAACTTTAAGGAAAGAAGACCAATAACATTAAACTTACCCCAGCGGATCATCAAAATTAGTTCCAATCAATTCAGAGTCCACGGCTAATAAGGCCGCTTCTTTAGAGGCTGACAAAGCTTTCTTAGCAAGGGCCACTACGTTACATGTTTCAACATCCGTAGGCTTCTCCATAGCAGTGGTAATAGGCTGCATAGTCAAGGAAGAGGATGTATCTTTTCCTGTTTGCAAGGATGGCAACCTGCAACACAGAATTTCCACATAAAACTCTATAAGGATGCAGTTCAGGATGAAACTGCAACTAAAACAAATCAAGGAAAGTAGCAGAACTGATTCAACTTAAGAGTTTGACTCAACTTACAAATGCCATAAACCAGGCCAGTGAAGCAACTGGCGCTCAAAGTCTTGCACCAATTGGTAAGAGTTTCCAGGGTTTTTGTCTTCATGGACTGAGGCCCCAGTCTCCATCTGCCTTCTCTCTGAAATTGCCTTTAATAGAACAGACAGAAGAAGATAATTGGTGATACATTTAATTAGGAATTTCTAGAGAAACATATTGCACAAAACTATTCATCACAATAGTTTAAATTGTATCAAAAAATATGAAAACGTGTTTGAAGCATGTAAAACATTGATCAACGGGAATTTCACAACAATGCTAGGATGGTCAATAAGCGGATTCCAAAGAATGGGAGGGGAAAAAAAACTTTTGGATTAAGTGTTATTCAATATAAAGATAAAAATAGAACCAGTTGCTCAGTCAAAAAGATAGAAATGGAACAAAATTGACAATTAATGTATTAAAAATCAATTGAAAACCCTAAATTGAGGATGTATATGCATTTTAAGTAAACCAATTTCTATGTCATAATTATTTACAACAAGAGGCTAACCCAGGATGTTGCATCTTTCTTATATATGTGCGACGGAGGCCCAGTTTCATCACGCTGCTCTTGTAATAGAATTGAGGTATGACATCGTCGAGCTGTAGAAGAGCTTAGCATAGAGGTAGCAGCAGGAGCTGCTTGCTCATGAAGCATCAAAACTGCATAATTAAGAGCACAAACACTAATAAGGCATGAAAACTCAAACACACAGAAAAAAGGTGATTATAAACTCTGGGCAACCCAAAGGATTTTCTCATTTATTTGTTTGTCAGTTCAAAGAGTGAAAGTTAAACAAGCTTAAACATTTAGGTTGCGTTTGGTACGTAAAATGACTATTCCATTAAAATAATAAATAGTTTTTATTAGAAATGTAAGAAGGTAGAATGAATTAGTCTTGGAATAGTCATTCTCATGATCATGAGGGAACGACTATTCCTCTCAATTTATGAAATAGTTATTTCATCATTGTTATGATAATAACTATTTCAAGTATTAAAGTATATGTATACTTTAATACCAAGTCTATTTTATTCTACTTCTTCCGTTCTTAATAAAGATTATTCATTTTTCCTAATAGAATAGTCATTCTACCTATCAAACGTATCCTAAGTGAAAGAGATAAATGCAGAAAGAAACTTGGAAACTCACTCACTAATAAAATCAAGTCTATAGAGGCAGTAATAAGATAAATTTGTCAAACTTCTTAAATGAACATGTACTATTACAGAATTCAACAAGCACATGCAAATTCATTGCAGGATTCAATTGAATGGACAAAACATTAAACATTAACAGCACGTCTAAACTCCTTCCCGCTGAATCTAAATTCACATTACTAATAATATTCATTATTAGACAGAGCAAAGTACATAAAAACAATTGTGGCAAGAGATATATGCAAAGCAAACCCATTGACCCAATAGTCAAATGTGTAGAATAATCCCTAATCCAAAAGAAAAATAATATCTTCAATAATGATGAAGTGGGTCTGTTATCATTTACTGTGATTTTGAAAGACATATAAGCTGACCTGAAGTAGAAGAAGAAGAGGAAAGACAATTTCTAAGGTGGGTTCCTAGCGGAAACGACGGCGCTGAAGAAAGCAAATTCCTTCCAGCTTCCATGGGTTATCTCTATACTCTGTGAGTGTCTGTGGCTCTGCACTCTAAACGAGCTGCTTATCCTTAACGTTGGTGTGTGTTTTGTTTGTGGATAGACAAGCGGTGATGGAATGGATGAGGTTGTTGATGTCGTTCTTTGTCGTAAAAATTTTTATGGTCGGCTTAACTGCACGCCTCCCCATATTTTGTTCCCCTATTCTGAATTGGACCTGTCCACATTTTTAGCCCAACCGAATCAGCCCATACAGGAAAGCCCAAACCTGAAAATGAATGAAAAATCATTAAGCCTTTAGAGTGCGTTTGGCATTGCGATTTCGTAAATAAAAAATGTGATTTTAAACTAAATCGCAGAAAATTGATCGTTTGAGATTGTGTTTTTAAAAAATTGCAATTCAAAAATATAAAAAAAATATATGTGTTTTTAAATCACAGGTGATGAGATACTTTTTTTGAAAATATACAATTTTAAAGGCTAAACTGTAATTTTAAATGATAAATTATGATTTTGTCAAACACTTAACTTTATTTTTAAAAATCATATTTTTAAATCGCACATTTTATGATTATTATTTTTTAAATCGCACTTTTTGAAACTGTAGACCTAAATAAACTCTTACAAAAAGCTCATGAGAAAAGCAGAGATGCATATGATATTATGATGAACGGTGCAGTGTCCCCCTGAAAGAACTACATGATGGGCTCGTCTATCCTCTGCTATTCAATGGTGCAAAATGATTCTCTCCATAGACAATTGCATTTTGCAGAATGGAAAAATCAAAAAAATGGGAAATTAAAAAACGTAAATCATGTAAGTAGTGTTGAGAGGATCTACTCTTCATAATAGAATTCTCTCAATTTTTAAGTGAAATTGTAATAAATCTAAATTCTAATTTGATATTTTGGGATGGACAGGGAATGTAAGAACTTTTGAATTGAATTGAATTGGATTACTAATCTTTGTATTATGTAGGATAGGATAGCTCTCATACCATTTGTAATGAACGTAAATTCTAATATCATATTTTGGGATGAAAATAGAATGTAAGAACTTTTAAATCGAATGGAAATTAGATTAGTAATCTGAATATGCTGATAAATGTTAGGTTTTTCAAATTGACTTTCAAATTGATGTATCACGTTTTCATATGATATATTGTTTTAATAAATAAAGGCATAAGGTGATGGGAACGTGCAAGGGTCAGAGCACATATAAGGGTAGGAGTCCATGACACCCCAAATTGTGTAAATAATGAAAAATAGCTATAAGAATTTTTTTATGAGCACCATCTGCTGCACCGGACCCCCCCAAACATAATTTCTTCATCTCCATGAGCACATATTGCCCCCTCAAATCAAATCCCCTTCATTTTTAACGTGTGCATTTACGTAATTACATTTATATTTTTATTATCATAGTTGCTTGTGTCAGATGAGAGAGGAAGTCGTGTGAGCTATAGATCTATAGATGCTAGGCTTGCAGTCATAAAGGATCAAGAAATAAAGCATTATCTTTTATAATGTCTTACTAAAAGTAAACAAACAAGTTAATATTCATATCTAACCGGTTAAAAAGCATTCTATATATATCTTTTATAACTTTATATATATAATAATGCAAGTTGAGTATATGCTATTCAAACTCTTAATCTTTACTTAAAAGAATATTTAAATGACTTTGTTTTGTTTTTCTTCTATTATTTATTTGAAATAATGGCCAAGAGTATATGAAATAGATAAGCCAAGTTATTATGAAGTTTAATTGAATTGGAAATAAAAAAGTAGTTTTGCTCTCTAATTTTTTTTTTTAAAAAAAAAAAAAACACTAAAGGAAACTGCTGCTAGTGTTCATAATTGTTAAAGTTGCATAACTTTTGTTTGTACAAACCCATCATTAATTGGTCGAAAAATACTTTTTATATATTACAGCAGATTTGTTGACGCAGGACGGGTAAGATTTTCTNAGAAAATAGAGTAGAACAACAAAAAAGAAAGATAAATTTAGCGTTAATTCAGAGTCTTACTGAAATAACGAAGATGAGAGATTGAACTAGAGTCTCACCACCAAAAGAAAAGAGAAATCACATCTTAAACAAAACGTCTGTTTTTCATTAATCATAATCTGTCTTCGTATGAATACAAAAGAATACTTAAATAGACTAACAAAATCCTAACCCTAATGTAATTGACTTTGGACCAAGCTCATTGCTAAATTACAAAATAACATTGACTCTTAAATTAAATAAAACATTATAACGATTACAAAATAACACCGCCTCTGAAAACATAAATTAAATATTAAAAATATAAATAATTAATAAACCCTAAATAAGTCTAAAGACCACATCTTCTTTTTTTATTCTGCATCATTTGAATCTATTGAACTTGTCTGCTTTTATTTTACATAAACACGCACGCACACATAGATAGAGAACTATATATATCAATATATTTATTTATTCATGTAAGTTTGAACCCTACTGACAAAAAATCCTAGCTCTGCCCTTAGGAATGTGGCACATCAGTTTGAATCCAAATTTTTGAAAAACCTAACATTTCTTGAATGTAACATGGGCTTTTGCAAAGTTGATAGTGTGTGGCAGAGAATACAGACTAAAGAGATGGAACATGTAGAATGGTTAATAGGCTAGGCTGACTTTGATTAGAAATGGTTTTCATTATAACTACAACTTGTGGGCAAGGTGCTTTGAAGGGATAAAGTATGTTATTGAGCCTAATAAATTAATAATAGGTAATGTATTTAGTATGTGTATAGCTAATGTGTTTAATGGGTGTGAGTTTTGTAATTAGTTTGTATGTTTGTAAGTGGACTTTTATGGCCGTTGGAATCAAGGGTTTAGTGGACAGTTAATTTGAGTTAGTGGGCAGTTACCTTAAGGGGGGAGTTGAAGCCCTTTATATTAAGGGATTGGGTGCAGATGAGAGATATGTGTGGAGAAAGATTGTTGGGGTTGTTTTTTATTTTTTTTTATTTTTTTATAGTAATAAGAAGTGATTGATATAATATAAAGTATAAAAAATATTATGAATTTTTTGTATGAAAAAAAAAAAAGAAAAAATTTTATTTTTAGTGAGTTTTTTATTTAAATAATAATAAAAATTGAGTGATGTATTATAAAAAGAGAAAAAAATTGTTAAAAAGATATTGATAAAATATTAAAAGTTCTTAGATTTCATATTTATCCCAAAATATCAAATTAAAATTTTCATTCATTACATAAATGGAAGAGAATTTTTCATACAACTAAAATTTTGTTTTGTTACATTTAAAATTATATATAGTGCCAAAATATAACTACAAATTGTCACACATAAGCATTTAATGATGGTCTCAAAAAAATTCTTAGGCCTACACATAAGCATTTAATGAAGGTCTCAAAATTCACCAAAATATTCCAACAGAGTCTTGAATAGAATGGGGTCATCAAAAAATTTTTAACATGCCAAAAAGGAAAGACGTGGCTGTCATAAAAATCCAAAATTGAAATAGTTTTGCCAAAAAACAAAAGAACTGCCAACTGGAGCATGTGGCATGTCACATGTGCATGTCCGTCGGCCCCGCTTGTTGAAATTTAAGGCAAAACAGAGCGGTATGCGTCTGTCTGGCATGAAGCTTGGTTCGCAAGCAAATCCTTGGTTGGATTCCATGGCGGATTTCGTTCACAATTTCCAACAGTGGTCAAAGTGTCAGTTTGTCAATAGTCAGAACTTGAGAGAAAACTGGGGTACACACACCTACACACTACAGAAGCGCGTGGCTTGGACGGAATGGCCCCGTGGTGCCATGTGTGAGATATCAAAATATCTTATGTAGGACATGTGAAAATGTTACTCGCAAGTCCCTCATAAAAGGAAAAAAATGCCTGACGTCCGTGTGGGACCAAAAAAAAGGTTGTCATGTGTACGATGTCTTTTGAATCGAAATTTGAAATTTACCACTGCCTCATGAATTACTTAAAATTGGGTATTGCGAATTTTCGATTTAACGGTATCTTTTTTTAACATGTGAAAAATATATATATATTTAATAGTATGTAATTTTTATATAATTTTTTTAACAGTATTAAAAAGGAAAATACAGATAATTTTAAGTGCTTGTTCCCTGATTGAAAATAAAAATTACTATTGAGGTGAAATATATAGATTAACTCATCTAAAATTTCATGGTTATTTTCATTGATACATTAAAGCACTTAAAAGCACATATAATATTTTTCATATATATATACTCTTTACATGTTCAAAAAATGAGTAATAGGTTTTAAAAAAAATTTCTCTATCAAAAAAGAGAATAAACCCACAACGTGCGACGGCTTGGAGATGAAGGATCTCTTTCCACTTTCTTCCTCCTCCTTGTCTTCCTTTTTTTCTTGCTCATTTTCCTTCTTCTTGTAGCGTCTCGTCATTTCCACAGTGCTGGACGCACTGTCCGCCTTAACCACCTCGTCACTCGCCTTCGGTACCGTCGGTGCTGGTTTGGTTCTTAAATTGGTTTGTTTAAGCTTAATCTATTTTCCTCTGTTAGCTCTGGCCCTCAATGCGCCTTGTCCACTGTCTTCATTGGCTTTCGATTTGCCCATCGCCGGGTCTCCGCATCTCCATACAACGTCTTCACTGCCATGCGTGGTTCTCACGCGTCCAATAAGTTGTTTTTCACTCATTGGCGCGTGGATTTCATGTGCTGGAGCTGTGACTTTCTGCCGCCTTCTACTACCTTCATAACCGTCAGCGTTGCTATATTTTGAGAGTTTTTGTTGTTGATTTTAATTTTCGTTTTTTTTTTTTTTTTTTGGTCCTACCTTTGGGGTGATGACTGTTTTAGTCGCCTGACCTTTAGGTCAATGAATAGTAGATCGGTGTAGAAAACTATCTTTTATGATTGGATAAATAAATTTGGTGCAAAATTAGGCTATTCATGTTATACTCAGAACAGATCTGTTATTTAATCAGTGTTGTACATGGGTAAGCAGAAGATGATGTCATAGATAGTTTTTGTATGACTGTGTAAATCTATAACTTTGTACTATGTTATCTTCACACTCAAAAGAAACAAGAAATGTTATTTAGTAAACTGTTATACAATTCACATACAACTGAGATGACATAAAGTAAAAATTAACCTTTGGATTAGTAAAGGCTTGTAAAAGGAGAAAATTAAGAGTTAATTTTTATTGCCAAATCATCCTTATCATATGATCGTCGTATAACCATATACTAAATGGCATTTTTCTTAAGAAATACATTATAGTTCTAGACACGAAATCGAAGAAATTCCTACGATTCAATTAGTAAGAAATTTAATAGAAAAAAAATATATTTAACCAGTATGAAGTTAAATTGCTTTTTTAAAATTGACTCAAATGTTTAAAATTTGATAATGTAACTTAAGAAAGTTTCTAAAGTTTACAATTGTAACCAATCCATTAGCTATTTCTATCTTCGTTAATGAAAAATGGTTTATGTATGCCGCATGTGAGTTTTTAAGAGCAAATATCCCCAAATTACGCTCTTGAAAAGGATAAAAACTGGCCTTCTTATCGCATCATTAATTTAGATGCAGAATTTCAATTGATTACTGAGAGATCACCGGAAATATATATAATAATAATAAAAAAGAAAAGAAAAGAAATAAATGATGAAATATTTTGATGAGAGACAAACCGTACCCACATTCACATTCACATCGCACAAAGCCAAAAAGGCCCACAACCCTCACATCGCTTAATAATAAATAATAAAAAGCGCGTCTCCTTTGTGGGGTCAATCGGATCCACAAACCCCCACTTCTCCATTTTTCTGCAAACCCTAAACTCTCTCTCTTTCCCAGTCCCCACCCTGTTTCATCTGATTCATCCCAACCCTCTAAAACCCTAACCCAAATGGGCTCCGACATAGTCCTCCAGTTCTCCGACCGGAAAGTCTCTATCGCCGCCTCCACCCCCAAAACCCAAGTCGCCGCGCCGCGCACCAAAGACCGCCACACCAAAGTGAACGGCCGGGGCCGCCGGATCCGCATGCCGGCGCTCTGCGCGGCGCGCATATTCCAGCTCACGCGCGAGTTGGGTCACCGCTCAGACGGCGAGACAATCGAGTGGCTGCTCCGCATGGCCGAGCCGTCCATCATCGCCGCCACGGGATCGGGGACCATCCCGGAAGCCGCGTCCACCTCCTCCCCCACACTTGCGCCCTCTTCTCACTCCGTCTCGTGCCGGATTCAGCCCGTCTCGGCGGTGGGCGGCGGACAGGGGATGTTCACGGTGGCGCCGCATCCGCCAAGTTGCCGGCTGGATTTGTGTCAGCCTATGGGGATGGAGTACGCGGCGAGTAATGGGTACCGGCACATGCCGTTCACGGCGCTGTTGTTGCAGCCGACGTCGACGGAGGAGGCGGAGGAGAGCCGGCAGGAGGAGTTGTTGAGGGAGCAGTAGAATGTGTTGATGTAAATGGGGTGGGGGTGTCTCTATGATGGATATAGGTATGGAATGGACATAGAGAGAGAAAGAGAGAGAGAGAATCATGGGAGGGTTTTTAGGTGTTTGGGTTAGAGTGATAAGTCTCCTGTTCTTCATTCCCTTTCTTGTGGGTATTTGCCAAATTGTCAATGAGACACTTTTGAGAGTGAAGATGTAAATTACAAGGTATGAAATGGAAATATGGAACTTCTTTGAAAATGTGGTTAGGTTATTGTTTTTTTTTTTTTTTTTTCTTGGGAAAAATATTCTTCATTTGAAGCGAAAATTGTTTTTGTGATTTGAGCCTTTGAGGAGTGTTTTTACTTTGTTTGATTATATATATGTTTTTGGAGGGTTTTTTTTAAAAAATTTTTTTATTTTTAAATTTTTGGATGGGACATAAAATAAAAATTGAGTTTTGATTTGATTGTTAATGTTTTTGTTTTCAAACAAGGTTTTGAAGTTGCATTTCTGTACATTAAATCGTCACAAAACCTGTCAAAAGCTTCAACTCTTTTCATTCCTCGTGGCTATCTATCTTCAGTAACGGGAAAGAAAATACGAATGGGAAAACTGGAAGGCATGCATGAGTACAATATTTTATATATGCTGGACGTGAAACAATTTCGAATATATATATACTTTTAAGTTCAAGATAAATCTACCATTAAGTTTACAAAGTATTAAAAAAATTTTAGTATATTAGGTTTGGTCATCTTAATATTACAACTAAGTATATGAGAAGATAAATTAAAATTAATATCTCTTAGAAATGGTAAATGTTTAAATGGCATAATCTCAACCAATTTTTTTTTTTTTTCTTTTTTTGAAATGTGGATCTTTCAATTTCATTGATAACAATTCTTCACCATCAAGCTCATTTAATCAAAAGCTTAAACAAAATACAAAAAGCTTCAATAATCATAGTCAAGTTATGAATCTACACAATCATAGACAAAGACAAACAACTATCTATAATCTAATTTTCTGCTCACCTATTTACAACTTTGGTAATAGATCAGATCTGTAACATGCAGACAAAATCGAAGACATAGATAACCCAATTCACATCACTTTTATTTTTCGACTGTGAGAGATAATCTTTCATACCGAGTTACACCTCCTCGAAACCAAAAAGGTCAGGAGAACAAAACCCATCTTGCTCACCTATGTACAACTTTGGTAATAGATCAAATCTGCAACATGCACACAAAATCGAAGACATAGGTAGCCCAATTCACATCACTTTTATTTTTCGACTGTGAGAGATAATTTCTCATATCGAGTTACACCTCCTCAAAACCAAAAAGGTCAGGAAAACAAAACCCATCCTGCACCTGAAGGCCAGAGAAACAAAACAAAACAGCTAAGCAAACAACAACAAAATAGATCTACCGACGATTGAAAGACGAAGGGGACGCTTCGCAAGGTGGCTGGCTGGTGAGAGAGCCCACCCGCCGGCGCGTGAGCAGCACGCGTCGATAGTAGGAGCCAGATGAACGAAATCATCACAAAAGACCAGTGAAGGTGGCGGCAAGTAGGGGAAAAGGTCACACGTGACAAAAGGCAGGCCATGTGATTATGCGTGGGTAACACATGCCTGCGAGTAAGATCTATTTGCAGGTGTGTGCTAACCAGACGCCGGCGAGTCTAGCGGCAATAGGAAGCAAAGGAGCCCAAGATCATGGTGGAGGGGCGTGTGAAATGGTGGAGCTCTTTAAAGATTTTAAATCTAGTTTTGAGAAACCAAAACCAAAACCTTTAAAAAGCAAATTTGAGGCCATGAACGGCGGAAAAAGGAGGAAACCGACCAACAAGTAGTGGAGAGAGAGTCGGTAAAACCAAAACTATACTAAAAACCAAAACCAAAACGAAAAGGCAAGAAGGCGAGGGGGAAGTAGGAAGGGGGAAAAAGAGGGGGGAAGGGGGACTAAGGAGGGAAATCCCCTCCTTCCTCCGCCCGGATCTATTCTCTCTCGATTTTTTCTCTCTTGCGGCTCTCTCTTATAATCTCAATAATATCAAGCGTTTTACAAACTTCATGATAGATTTATCTTAAAATACCTAGAGGATTTTATTTCATTAAATAGTTCGAAGTTGGCAAACATTATTGCTTGGTTTGGCAACACCTTTCCCATACCTCTCCTTATTTTTCTAAAAATGTTAACTTAATTTATTTTATATTTCATTAATAACTTTTTATTTATATTAAAATAAAAAACTTACTAAAAAACATTAATTTTTTTCATTTTTCCTTACAAAAAACAACCATTGATAATGAATATATAGGATCTACAATNCCAAATTTTTTTTTTTTTTTGAAATGTGGATCTTTCAATTTCATTGATAACAATTCTTGACCATCAAGTTCATTCAATCAAAAACTTAAGCAAAATACAAAAAGCTTTAATAATCATAGTCAAGTTATGAACCTAAAAAATCATAGACAAAGACAAGCAATTCTCTATAATCTAATCTTCTGCTCACCTATATACAACTTTGGTAATAAATCAGATCTGTAACATGCAGACAAAATCGAAAACATAGGTAGCCTAATTCACATCACTTTTATTTTTCGGTCGTGAGAGATAATCTCTAATACCGAGTTACACCTCCTCGAAACCAAAAAGGTCAGGAGAACAAAACCCATCCTGCACCCGAAGGTCAGGGAAACAAAAACAAAAACAAAACAAAATAGTTAAGCACACAGTACCAAAACAGATCTACCGACGGTTGAAAGATAGAGGGGAAGCTTCGCGAGGTGGCTGGCTGGTGAGAGAGCCCACCCGCCGACGCGTGCAGTAGGAGCCAAATGAACAAAATCATCACAAAAGACCGGTGAAGGTGGCGGCAAGTGGGGGAAAAGGTCACACATGACGAAAGGCAAGCCACGTGATTATGCGTAGGTAACACACGCTTGCGAGTAAAATCTACTTGCAGGCGTGTGCTAACTAGACGCCGGTGAGTCTAGCGGCAATGGGAAGCAGAGGAACCCAAGATCATGGTGGAGGAGCGCGTGAGGTGGTAGAGTTTTCTAAAGATTTCAAATATAGTTTTGAGAAACCAAAACCAAAACCTTTAAAAAGCAGACTTGAAGCCATGGACGGCGGGAAGAGGTGAAAACCGATCAACAAGTAGTGGAGAGAGAGTTAGTAAAACCAAAACCAAAAATTAAAACCAAAACGAGAAGGCGAGAAGGGGAAGGGGAAGTAGGAAGGGGGAAAAAGAGGGGGGAAGGGGGACTGAGGAGGGAGATCCCCTCTTTCCTCTGCGCAGATCTATTTTCTCTCAATTTTTTCTCTCTTGCGGCTCTCTCTTTTAATCTCAACCATTTAATTTGATAATAATAGTAAGCGTTTTACAAACTTCATGATAGAGTTATCTTAAAATACCTAGAGGATTTTATTTCATTAAATAGTTCTAAGTTGGCAAACATTATTGCTTGGTTTGGCAACACCTTTCCCTTCCCTCTCCTTATTCTATAAAAATGTTAACTTAATTTTTTTATATTTCATTAATAACTTTTTAACTTTTTTTAACTTTTTATTAATATTAAAATAAAAAAACTCACTTAAAAATATAACTTGTTTCACTTTTCCTTACAAAAAACAACCATTGTATAACTGATATGTGAGATCTACAATAGTCGATTTGAAAAAAACGATGGATGAGAGACTTACAAGAGAAAATAGTAAAGTAGAATGAATTGTTTGATAAAGAATTTTGTTGTGAATTTTTTATTTAAATAACAATAAAAAGTAATTAATATGATATAAAGTAAAAATGAATTTTTTAATTTTTTGTGAAAGAAAAATAAAAGTTGTTTAGTAATCGTTTTAAAAAGATGTGAACTTTTTTCTTTTTTTTTTTTCAGGAAAAAGAGAAAATATATAGAAAATATTTGCCAAATAGGGCCCATGTCTCTTTATAAAAACATTGATATAGAATCTACCAAACCACTAGTCAAGAAACCAAAAAATTAAAAATCACCACAAATTTAAACTCAACTCAATTAAAAAAAATGTGTTAAGAGTCCGTGTAGTTTGCAACTTTAAAATGTGCACATTTTAAAAATACATTTAAACGTTTAGTAAAATCACAATTTAACATTTAAAATAATACATTTTTAAAAACGCACAATTTGCCTACGATTTAAAAACACAAACTTTTTTTTTCTGTATTTTCGATTCGCATTTTTTAAAAAATGCACTTTCAAATGATATATTTTTTACAATTTAGTTTAAATATAACACTTCTGACTTATGAAATCAAAGTCACTAAATTGGTCTAAATAAAAAAGTAATACGACAATGGTTTCTTTCAAAAAGATCCATTGACATCACGAGCATGCAATTCTAAAAATATAGATAAATGCTCTCAAAAATATATATATGCATTAGAGATGTGATAGTTGAAGTTACTATTGAAGCTCTTGAAGTCACAAACATAACCCAACCTAGCCTCACTCCCTATAACAACACCAATATGAGATTTGTAGGAGACTTGGCACATATACATGTCTTTATAATTCACTATCTAATGTGGAACTTCCATAATATGAGGTATCACAATCCTTCTCACTCAAATTTCCAATGTTTTCATCGTCACCAACATACTATTGGACTCCATCGCCGCATGGCATTATTAGATTGGCTTTAATACAATTGTCACAACCTAAGAAAGCGCTAGCCCGATGTGTGCCGTATTCCAAAATGGCTAGTCAAAGTTGCAAATGAAGCTCTCTAAAATAATTTATACAACGAAATCTCACCTAGTATACAACCATTGTAGGTTGTACATATGCATGCCTTCATAATTCACCCATTCGTTGAGACTTAACTTTCACAATCCAGAATATGACACAGAACGTTTAAAACAAAAAGAGAAGGTAATTTATTCTTCATATGACACAATTCAACACAACAAAATGGGGGATGTGTGCCCCATACCAGCCAGACATCTCCTAATGCTTATTCCGGAACATCCACCACCTTCTCCTCTTTCTAAACTCGTTTGTGGACACATCTGAATTACAAATCAAAACAATAAGCTACATCATTTTCAAACCCATAATAAAAAATCTAACTGAAATCTGAGTCAAGCTCTGGAAAAGATTAAAGCCTACAAAGGTCGGAATCTAAATTTCATAAACAAATTAAAGCTTAAAGTTGGGGCCTAATTAAAAAGAGAAAAAAACAAGATATGCTTCAAATTTTCTGCTTTTGACTTCTTCACCCAAAAGCAAAAGTCATTTACTCCCTCCCTCTCAACAGCGTAAGATCATATTGATACAGAACTGACTGTATTAACTAAAGCTGCGCTTGGTGCCTCACTCAACTTGGTTTGGTTCAACTAACCTCTGTTTGTCATTAGGCTAGCAGTTTTTAACTTATGTACCTCTTTGCCCATAAAAAACAAGTACAAAAAGAATAGTTATAATTACCTCCTTGAGGGTAGATTGAGTTGTAATGCACCTCAGCCCAAAAACTCAAGAAAATAACTGCAAAACAAAAGCATTGCATAAATCTAACTGGTGATAAAATGTAAAATTTAAATGACACTAAAGCTGACATAATTAATTTTAAAAAGAAGAATCAAACCCAATAACAAAAGAGAAATTTTTATATCCTACTGATGTGATCATGACAAAAAAAAAAGAAAGAAAGAAACTGATCATATAAAAGATAAACTAGTTCGGCACATTTCCTATATTTAGCTCTCCTTAGTGCCTCGATGAAATATCCATGTAACAGCCAATAAACTTGTTAAAAGTGGCTCCAGTTTTTTGAAAACCACAAAGCAGCTTGTGAAGGTACTATGGAAGTAGATCAAGCACAAATATAAAATTCAGGTTAAGGTTCAACAATATTACCAAGGACAGCATGATGCCAGGTAAAAGAAGCAGAGGAAAAGGAGCAAAAGATTTTACATAGAATAAAGAAAGCTAGAAACCCAGAATTGAATATAGGACTTGCAAGGAGAATAAGCAGAAAAGTCTTTGTGAAGCTACAACGAGCCAGAAAGATCAAACAAAACCCATTCTCACAAAAAATTGATAAAACTGGATTTTTACCTCGATTTGGCTTCTGGAAATTAGGAAGAATCTCTATGCAACAGGTATCCTTAAAAGATGTCATAACAAAAATCTTCACACCATACTGAAACAAAAAAAAAAAAGTACAGGTATTAGTAATGGATAAAATGTGCATATTCCCTTACTGATAATTATGTAATAGTGATCTCTTGGAGGTAACAATCAAGAAGTAAAATCAGTGGGCTAAAAAGAAAGTCATAAAAAGAGAAGAGTGGCCAAATGCAGTTCAGAAAGAGGATAGAGTCAAAGAGAAGCTTCATCAAAGCACTCTCTCCAGAATTTGTCACATTCATCGAAGCACTCTCTCCTCAACTTCCGTCACATTCACACAAGATATGTGTGAGTTTGTCACATTCACACATATCTTGGACGCCAAGGCTAGTTGGTTGGAGAGAGATTTTGAGGAGGAGGTAAGGAAGGTAGTGAGAGTTATGAATGGTGATAAGGTGTCAGGCCGACAGTTTCTTTATGGCGTTCTTCCAAGCTTGTTGAGATGTTTTAAGAGTGGATATTATGAAGGTTTTCTGTGACTTCCATGCTAGAGGTAATTTTGAGAGGAGCCTTAATGCTTCGTTTACTACTCTCGTTCCAAAGATTCTAAGGGATGTCGAGCTCAAGGACATCTGCCCGATAAGCCTTGTGGAGGGCATATACAAAATTATTGCTAAGATCCTAGCAAACATGTTTAAGATGGTGTTGGAGAAGATCATCTCTGAGTCGCAAAATGCTTTCATAAGAGGTTGGAAAATCCTAGATCTCGTTCTTATCGACAATGAATGTCTTGATTAGATTATAAGATCTGGTGAGTTGGGTATTATTTGCAAAATAGATCTTGAAAAAACTTATGATCATGTTAATTAAGACTCGACGTTGTTTATGTTGTGGAGGTGTGATTTTAGCGAGAAATGGTGCTCTTGGATAGCTCATTGCATTTATTCGGTGCGTTTCTCAGTTTTGATAAAGGACATTCCAACAGGCTTTTTGAGTAGCTCCCGTGGTTTGAGACAAGGAGATCCCTTGACTCCTAGTTATTTGTCATTGTGATGGAGGTATTGGGTAGAATGATTTATGTTTTAGTGGAGAGCTGTTGGTTGGTTTCTTCGTGGATAATGCTCGTGGGTTTGTTTTCTCTCACCTTCTGTTTGTCGATGACACCTTGATCTTTTGTGGTGCTCATGAAGCTCATCTTCGTCATTTGCGATGCTTATTCCTTTGCTTTGAAGCTACTTCAGGCTTAAAAGTCAACTTGGTGAAGTCAGAATTGGTTCATGTGGGAAATGTTGAATATGTGGAAAGGTTGGCTAGAATTCTAGCTTGTAGGGTTTCCTCTTTGCCGGAAAAGAATCTTGGCCTATTGTTGGGGGCTTCCTTCAAGGCCAAGCATATTTGGGATGGTGTTATTGAGAAGATAGAGCGTCGATTGACTAGTTGGAAAATGATGTACTTGTCCAAGGTGTAGAGTTAACCTTACTAAGAGCACACTTGCCAATTTGCCTACGTATTTCATGTCCTTCTTTTCTCTCCTAGTGAGTGTTGCTAACTGTATTGAGAAGCTTCATCGTGATTTCTTATGAGGTGGGCTAGGTGAAGAGTTCAAATATCCGTTGGTTAGCTGATCCAGAGTAATGATACACTTGTGTACAATAAATTTGATATGACTTTTAAAATCACTCTTGGATAAAAAGTCAATAATAATCTATCATAAATCTAATAGTGATTTTAAAAGCCACATTAATTTTGGTTGACACAAGGTAGATATGAGGTTGACATATATAATTACTCGTTGATCTAAGGTGTGTTCACCGCTCTCTGATAGAGGGTTGGGAATTCAAAACTTGCTCGTGTTCAATCATGTTCTTTTAGGTAAATGTTTGTGGCGCTATAGGCTTGAGAGAGAGGCTTGGTGCAAAGCGGTGGTGGACTCTAAATTTGAAAGTTCATGGGGTGGGTGGTATTCTCTTGAGCCTTCTGGAGCTGTTTGGAGTGGGATTATGTAAGAATATTAGAAAAGGTTGGGAGAAATTTTGTAGCATACCATATTTGAGGTGTGAGATTGCTCTAAGATAAGATTTTGGAATGATAAGTGGTGTGGGGATGTGGCTCTAAAGGAGGCATTCCCAAATTTATTTGGTATTGCTCGCACAAAGGATGCCTCTATTGTGACTCACTTGGAGTTTTATGGTGGCTCAAACCAGTGGAATGTGAGCTTTGCTAGAGCGGCTCATGATTGGAAGATGAATGTCTTTGCCTCATTTATCTAAGTGTTATACTCAGTTAGAGTGAGACGAGGAAGTAAAGATAAACTGCGGTGGGTCCCCTCCAAAAGAGGGTTGTTTAAGGTTAAATCCTTCTATTGCTCCCTAGTTTGTAATGAAGGTTGCCGCTTCCCTTGAAAGAGTGTGTGGTAAATTAAGGCTCCTTTGAGATTGGCCTTTTTCATGTGGTCTGCAGCTCTAAGTAAGATCCTTACCATGGTTAACATCAAGAAGCGACACATCATTGTTTTGGACATGTTGTCTAAAAAAATAGATCATAATGAAGAATCAAAATAAATTCTAAAGGAGATAGACAAAAAGTAATTATCTTCAATGTATTAACTATTTCTTTATTTTCCGATCACCTGGAAGGAACAAAAGAAACCTCTTATTCTTTCTTCAACAATTTCTGATCTCTAGTGGACCTCTTAGCAGGATTTGAACTCAGATGAAGTTCTGACCATCTATCAATGAAAAAAGAACAAATGGATCTTGTAGGATTCCCAAGAAATTATTAAATTTCTTTCGGAAGCATTCATCTGCTTCTCAAGTTCCGTAAATAGCAGGACATTTGCATGTGTAAGACAAATGAGGAGTCCATGGACCATGTTCTTTTTCATTGCGACGTGGCCTAGCCATTTGGATTGTCTTTTTCAATCGTTTTGGCTATGCCTAAACGTGTAGTCGATCTGTATGCTTGTTGATGTATCTATGGTAGTCTGCGGAGTGTTGTTGTATGAAAGATGGTGCCTATGTGCTTTTTATGGTGTTTATAGAGGGAAAGGAATGACATAAATTTTGAAGACCGAAAGAGGACTTTGGAGGAGATTAACGCCTTATTCTTCAAAACTTTGTATCTGTAGACAGCTACTTATGTGTCTCCTTTGACGGTTATAGTGATTTTCTTGTTCTTTTTGCTACTTCTAGTTAGATTTTTCCTTTTGAAAACTTCATGTATGCTTAGAGGCGCCTTACGCTTTCAATGATATTTGTCGATTACTTCTCAATTTAAGAACAATTATTTAAATAATTGATAAGATTTGTATCCTTGACAGTTTTGGTACATACAAAATATAATGAACCTATTTGCAACCAACTCTTTTTTCCATTCTTTTTTCTCTAAAAAAAGTCAAAACACCTTTTTTCACATTGCCAAACAACTTTCTTCACTTTTCTCTCAAAAAAAATTCTAAACTCCTTTTTCCTTTAATTCAATCATTCTTATTTTTCTCAAAAAAAAAAAAAAAAAGTCAACTTCTTTCTTCACATTACCAAAAACTTTCTTCACTTTTTTTCTCACAAAAAATTCAAACTTTCACCTTTATATCACATCAATCAATTCTTATTAATATTCCAAAAACCAAAAAAAAAAACAAAAAATGAGCATGCTTTGCCAAACACACCCAATATGATGTGATTACAATATATAACACAAGAAAAAATTAAGACACGCAAAACACGATGTTAGATATCAAAATCTTTATGATCCAATTCTTTCGGAGAGGCAAACGATTCAGTTGTCCAAGCCTAGAATTGGATTAATGTTTGGTAAGTAAAAAATCTGCCAGCTACAAGATACAAAAAGGAAAACCATTCAATCTGCCAAAGTTATACTTCATAAGCTGCAATATAACTTCACTTTATTTGTCATTACGTAAACATAATTTCCATACGCTTAGGAATTCGGTGTGTTTGTGTGTGTATGTATAAACTTTGATACAACCCATTAATGATGGGACCTCCCAACATTCATAAAACGAATAAAGAAGACAAAACCTGACAGAGTTCAAAGAAAGGAAAAGTGATTGCCAGAAACCATACAAAATCAGCAGCTGCTTGCAATGTGACATGATCACCCCACTCACCGCTCCTAGTACCATGGAAATGAAAGTTTAACATTCAGCCATCCTTAGCCTAAAAACAACTATTATAAAAGGGAAAGAAAAAGGAAAGTGTTTGATTAGTACTTGGACATCTTCTCCAAATAGTCATCATACTCCATGGGAACATATCCCTCATAATTCTCTGAGTGAGATCTAAGCTGATGAAACAAAGCATTAAAGTAAATGATGAAATCAAGATCCTAGTAAGCTCTGAGAAATTAAACTTGACACAAGCAAAAGTAGCTATTCTATGACAACAAACCTGACTCACGACCTCTTGCCTTACAAACTTGTGGTTGTCAGGTGTGTGATGTAATTGATCTGATAAAGCACGAAACTGGAAAAAGAAATTCTAAAAAAGTAAGTATGATTCAACAGATGTTACTGTAAAAGCACAGCATATACATTACGAACTACTAGATCCTGACAACAATTGCTAGGAAGCTTAAAAATAAGGATACACTAACCTGACAATTACCATCTCCTTGAACCTGATGCTCTACAAAGTCATACGTCTGCAATCTGAATATACAGCACAGATCACATCAACCATCAACCCCATATCTTAAAATAACTTCATTATAGATAGCAAAACAGAGAGAGAGACATAAGCACTGATATGTCAAGAGATATAATACCTGTCCAGAAGCCTCTGATGATCTGAAGTCACTTCATCAATTGAAGGAATTTCTCCATTGATCCTAGGAACATGCTGTAACATTATAATAAAGTTAAGTGTCGCACATACCATAGCCATACAGGCATCAAAAGTTAAGAAAACTTGAAAATCATCCCATAAGTTAATAGCTAATAAGCAATCAAAGAATGCATCATTACTCGTCAAATTGGGCCGAGTGAAAAAGGAAAACTTTTATAAGAGACAAAACTCAAAATCTTTTGATGCATCTAAATCTCTAGACTCAGCAGGTAAGCAATCGAGTGCAGATGTGGGGTAGGTCTAAGCTTGCTTATCAAAAAGACAAGGAAAAACAAAACATAGAAAGTGTAGCTACCTCTAATTATCAATTTTAAGTTTTCAGGATCACATCAATACAGAGCTGTCTCTCTTCATACTGTAAGGTGATCTGAAATCTGATGCTTGAGAACTATAACATGCTCTCCATCCCTTAATTTGAGACCCAACATCAATTTATTAAGTAATATGGATATCGATAAATTAACAAAGAATTTGTTAACCACTTCATATATCAATTGATTAAATATAAGGAATGCCGAAGTTTCTTGAAAGTTAAACTATCCTAACAAGCTCTTTTTTTTTTTTGATAAGTACGAGAAATATCATTAAAAGCGCAAAGCACAACCCTAGTATAAAGGAATTATCACAACAAGCTCATTAATGAATAACCAAGGAGAACCATTAAATTGATCAAAGAACAACATGCTGAATAGCCAAAGAAAAGGTAAAATAACTTCAGTATATTTCTTCAATAGCTATACCAAGGATCTTAAAATTGATGGTATGTTATGAAGGTTAAACTGACAGGAATAGGGGTAATTTGATCCAGTCTCCTGCCTACTTCACCATCAAGTGCATAGTCATTGGTTAGGTCCAAAGAATAAGAATACTCCTCTCTATCACCAGTGCTAGAATGTGAAGTGGAAGGCTCCGCATCATCAGCTTCTTCCTGGCCATAATTGTGGTCTGCACATTGTAGTAAAAATTATCAAGATAACCAATATAAGCAAGCTGATGACTGTAACACATATCTGAGCAGTAGCTTAACTGAATACCTGAATAATAGTGGTTCATTGGTGATGGACTATGCCAATCATGTTCAAGATTTGACGCCTGATAGTGCTCTTCTCCTGCATGTGAATATCCAGACGCTTCTGACACTGTCAGCTGCAAAAACTCTTCCTGAAGTGTACGTGCAATAACCTCATCATTCTCCAAATGACTACCATCTGTATCATAATGCTCTTGATAGTGTCCATTACAAACGTCATCAGCACTATGATGTGTTATCTGCCTGTAATAACCAGGATTGGTTGGACCACCATCAAGAAGTTGAAGGCCCCACTGAATGACAGGCGAATCTTCTAAATGTTCATACATAACCATCTCTCAGTCCCAAAAGCAACCGCTTTCAGGATCACAAAACCAATTAGGATAATTTGTCCAAATAGCTCAGTAATGTAAGAGAAATTAATATTCAACCAAATTTGCAATGAACATTCAGCATCATAAATCTAGAAATAAAACATAACATGCAATAATTCTTGTCAAACTAGGCGTTGTTCTTCAACTTAAAGACTGCAGACCAAAGGATTAAATATATGTTTTAAACAGTAGGGTAGTTCACTTCCCAGAGAATTTTTTTCGATGAATAATTGACTTCCCAAAGAATACTAGGCAAAAACAAAAAAAAAACAAAAAAATCCACTCTCCTGCAATTTATTGCATGCCTACTAATTGAATTCTTCCTCAGCTGATAAAACTACTTCAGAATCATTTATACCATGAAACATTTACAGCAATGATCCCCACCTCAAGTAGTTCTGCTAGTAAATACATGTTTGTGTATATTATAATTGTTTAAAGTTTAGAAGATGCTTCAGTTTACTGTGAGAACTACATAAAGAGGGAAAAAAAATACAGTAGCTGCTGGTCCAGCATGAAATGACCGGGAAGAGAAGCTTGATTATCCCTTACCCAAATCAGCACAATAAAAGAAAAGAATTAAATCAGCCTATCCAATCTGTTTAGCTGATGAGTTCATTTTATATATATTCTGCCACAAGATACACAACCTGTACTACTAAAAGGAGGAATAGGCAATTTACTTAATTCATAGTTGGGACAATTTCTTTCAAATTCCTTCCCAAATGTGTGCAACAGTTCTTAGCAGATAACATTTTGCTAGTTTACATACCATATATAATAAACAGAAAAAAAAAAAGACAGATTTTATTATACAGTAAACTGTGTTTTTAGAGGATCTTTTATAAATTATTATGGAAAGACATACAGCACATTAAACTATTTAATTTGGTCATAGTTAACAAAGCAACTTAACACAGAAATTCAAACTACCATTACTCTCCAAAGCAACTTATCAAAGCCTTCAAAAGTGTGGGTTGCCCAAACGAATTATTTCATCCATTTCAATATAAGCTACATCATTTTTATTTCTTTTTTATAATAGTCAGACAGCATACTCTGAACCCACGTACTACTATATTTCATGGCTACTACAACTTTACTTCAACCAATCAAGACAACCGTTGTAGGCATATCCTTTATTAAATCAATGGACACCTATTCACCACATCGAACCCCAACTCCTTTGCTTTAATATAAAGTGAAAAGTCTACATAACCTTCTCTCTCTCTCCAAAAAATAAAAAATAAAAAATAAAGCCTTAAGTCAGCCCTTTAAAAAAACCAAATTTTGGGTGAGATATATGCAAGCATGAATTGTGCAGCCTTGCAGTTCAAAATATAATAGAAATTAATCAAAGACAAACAATTATAAACAATGACAAAATAAATCACAAATAAATAAATAAATAAATAAATAATAATAATAATAATAATAATAATAATAATAATAATAATAAAAAGATAAAGAAAAAGAGAGAGAAAGAAAGAAAAGATAAGCGCTTAGTCAAGAAGCCAGAGCATAAATCGAACAACCCCCCATATAAAAATTTCACACCAAAGACAATAAATCATCTCCGATCACAATAAAAAGAAAGAGAACAATAGAGTTAGTCCAAACTCAGGCTTTTAAACAATTCTCAAATCCACCCACCCCAAATTTCAAGCATCCAAATCCTCGACCCAGAAGAAATTAAACACAAACCCACAGAAAAAAATACACCTAACCAATAAACCAAATCTCTAATCATTCACAATACAATAATTCAACACTGAAGCATAGTGAAACTGTAAGGTATCAGAGCCAAAAAACTCACCCCAATCAATCACCTTAGATTAGGCACCAATACAATCAACAAAACCCTAAGCTTTGGTCACAAGATGGGTTTAAAATAAGGGCTTCACTAGGCTCTGCACTACGTACGGACGCTATGAATGACAACGATGCACCACTGAGAGAAAACGAGGATGAAAATGGAAAATGGAAAATGGCGCACTTCAGACCCTTTATATACAGTTTTCACGGCGTTAAATGTCGATTTCATTGGATTGGATTTTTCTTGGAACAGACGTAACCTGGCGCCTGGCGGTGATTTAAGCTGGTATTTCTGACTTTTTTTTTTTTTTTTTTTCTTGTTTTTTTCCTTTACGTGTTTAATTTATTTTTTGAGATTTTAGAAAATCGCTTTGGTGGCCGTTTGATGAGTTGTGGGATCGGATGGTGCAGGTTTGAGAGTTAAGGAAATGAACGGATGAGATTCGTTTTGAATATGTATTGGAGAGATCGGACGGCTGTGAATGCGGCACTTAGGTACGAACAGGCTGGCCTTTATAACATTTCTTAACATAGATAGTCACAGTGTTCAGATCAATATTTAATAATTAACGGCCGAATGGTCCACGCCTGATACATTATTGTTGCATTAATAATAATTAATTAAAATAATAGTAGGAGATTAGCGATAAATAAAAAATCGCACGTGGAAGGCACTACAGGTCGTTATTGATTTTGATATACCTTCAAATTTAATACATTGTATTTGCCCGTCTTTGAGTTTTTTCATTCATTTTCCAAGTCCGGTCACGTCGGCAAACTTGACTTATTGTGCGACCATCATTTTTCTTTGACATAATTTCAACTTTTTAAAGTATCACCAATCTTTTGTGGACTGAAATTCTTTATAAATTCGGTTGGATGAAAATTTCACCAACCTAATTTTTAAAAGTTTTATGTATTTTTTAGCTTATAAAAAATATATATATTTTTTAAAATATTATGCGCTTTTTATATGTATTTTTAATAGCATTAATAAAAAGACGTAATTTTTTCTGACCTATTGTGGTTTAACGAACTTTATTAAACAATCATCTCAGTTTCATTTTGTATCATAGGTGGTACGTTTAATTTTGACGAAAGACAGAGATGATACCTCCCTCAAGTTTTCTATATATATATATATTATTAAGGTTTTTAATTTTAAGATTGAGATTGACGGAGATATTATTTTTGTCTTTTGTCAAAATTAAGGTACTACATGTGATACAAAATAAAACTGATATGACTTTTAATAAAGTCGATAAATTACAGGAGACAAAAACGTATTTACCCCTAAATAAAAAAAACATGTATTTCATACATACCCAAAGTATACATAACTCTTTTAAAGACTGAATTAGAGGAATTCTTCCAACCCAATTTATAAGAAATTTATGCTTATCTCTTATTTGTATAGAGTTTATTTTTTCAGATTAAGTTAGAGATATTTTTGTTAATTTAATCTATTAAATTGAATGTTTTTAAAATAAATGTAATTCTTATATGCCCTTTTACTCTTTTAAGAATGAATGTAAGAATTAAAATTGATAGTCAGAATTACATATATTTTAGACATATATTAATTTAATAGACTAAATCTAAAAAAAAAAAAATTTCAAACCCACCTAGGACAAAAAAGCTTCTCCATCTTCCTTAGTCCTAAACTTACTAGTCATATCTTTAAAAGCACCGGCTCAGGCTCATGAATTAGGAATCTTTCATTTTCAATCATGAAGCGGTTTCGTGTAATTCTTTATTTCTTTCTTTTCTCAAAACTCTTGATCACACGCATGTCATCTTGATTTCGGACAATTTTAGAGTCCTAATATAATTTCCTATAATCACAACAAGGTGTTTGAGAATCCTCTAAGCTTTTTATCCTTGACTCTAAAATTGATATATATTTATATTTTTTTTTCTCATAAAAAACTTAAAATTAAATGTAAATTGTTGAAAATATATTGTAATTTTTTTACAACAAATAACCAAATCCTTAATTTTCTTTTTTCTGAAACTTTTCTTGCGAAGTATGATGAGTTTTGAACACTTTATGTACGTTGTTCACTTTTTTTTTTTTTTTTTTCAAATAGGGGACAAGGGAAAAGGGAATGTTACCCCATGAATTTAAAATAGTCTATTTTTTTTCTTTTTTTTTTGTGATTAATGAATTTAAAATAGTCATTTTCTCAGTTTTACTTTTTATGCGTGTATGTGAAGTTTATCATAAAATCGATGTCAGCGAGGTGTACTCAAAGATCTTTTTAACACAAAAAGAAGAAACAAACTTTATTGGGGGGACATCATCCTCATCCTCTTCCCCATAGAAGATGTCTTTAATAATTGTGCAAAAAAATCATTGCGGTAAAGGCCAAGTTGCAAGTTGTACGGACGATACAAAGAGAAAAAGAGTGTTACAAAATCTAAGTTATAAAGGCAACACTAAGAATGGCCTTCGTAAGTCTCAAACATTAAGATTTTAATTCTAAAAGATTGTAATGTTGGATTTTTTTTGATATAGTGACCACACACATTAGACCTATGATGTCGAAGACCTGCAAGAAGGCCAAAGGTCAGAGTGATACGCTAATGGTAACAGTAGAACTACTTCTTATGCTTAAATTAGTAAACGTAAATTTGAGAAGTAAAATGAATAGAATATAAGCACAAGCGAATTATAAATTAAAAATGAATAGAAAAAATGTGCATGAACTACCATTTTGCTCACCTTTTGTAGAGGTTGTTTGTCTTTGGTTGGTAAGTGTAAAAAATCACATTTTCCTTTAAAATTCATTTTCTTTTAACACATTTTTTTAAACACATGTAATATATCATGGCAACATAATTTATCATAATCCTAATCCAAAATATAGGGCTCATTATATACTAAAAATATTGTACAGTTTATGCAATAAAACTTAAAGCGTAGGGTCAATAAGTTTTATATTTACCACTTTCGCTTCATCTTTCGAACTAATCTCATGTATATTTGTTTCGTATTCTCTCTCTAGCTGAAAGAATCGCTACTTCTTATATGCGTAATGAACAAAAGAAAAATGCGTCTGTTTTTGTGTCTTGAAGATAGAACACCAAGAGACAAATTGGATGATATGAAGTAATAAAAGATGAGGTATCGGTTACTCTTATAGCAAGGCTTAGAAACTTTTAAACTATTTTTTTGCAATTTGCTTTTCCTACTTTTGATCTTCTTTGGCTTATTTGGTTGTTAGATTTTTAATGTAGCTTACCATTTCTTTCTCATTTTGTCACTAGGCAACATACAGCTTCTGCATTTTTTTCAAAAGGTGAACAAAGAGAGTTGCTTTTTTTTTTTCTTTTTCTTTTTTTTTTTCTAACAAAACGTAAAGAAAAATTAAATGAAAAGCTAGAGGCGCATGCTTGTCTTTCATTTTTTTTACCGATAGAAAGTTTCTTAGTAATAAATACAAGATATGCCTCTTCGTGACAAAGCTTTGCTGCTACCTTCTTTTATTTATTTATTTATTTCTTTATTTCTTTACTATTTTCACATCTGAAATGAAGGTTGGCGTGAAAACAAAAAAAAAAATATCTGAAGTGAGAAGCAGATTTGCTTGTCTACTACTGTGATCTACTGTTTTTGAAAGTTGCCTACTTTTTTTTTTTTGGTTTTATATGTTTTTATATGTTTTTGTCAATTTATGTAGCTTTGAAAGCTACACAGTAAAGCTAAAAGGTAGCTTTGATTGTAGAGTTATAAATGAGCTATTTAGGTGACTAAAATTTAAAAAGTAGTTTTCTTTTTTAATATAAGCTTCCATGAAGCTGTTATTCTCTTGATTGTTTGCTACTGTAGCTTTCACTTGAAAGCTACGAAAAAAGACTTACATATATATATACTTTTTTTTAACTCTTTGATTTAAAGTCTTATTTAAAGTCTTACTTAATTTTTCTTTATTAATTATTCTAACTAACTAACCACTAATTTTTAAACAAACTAAATAACAATCTATTTAATATTAAGTAAAATTAATTAATCCAAATATTACCAAAGCTAAATACTTAAATTTTATTATTACAATTTTATTAATATTATTATTCGCAATAAATATGCTGAACATTACACCTTGTGTCTATCAAAATTGATGTAACTTTTAAAATTATCATTGGATTTATAATAGATAATTATTAACTTTTGATCTAAAAGTGATTTTAAAAGCCATATCAATTTTGAGGGATACAAAATAGACATAAAAATTTACATATATTATTACTCATTTTATAATATGAGCCCCCTTTTGAAAATACGTCTAACTAATGTTTATAATAATAGATATTGTTTAGAGTTTTCAAAATAGTGTGCCACAAAAATGTCATAGTTGTTAAGATAACCACTCACATAGAGAAGTTTTGTACATATATATAAAAATTATCTTATTTACTCTTTTTCATTTTCTTTTTATAATATACATATAACTCTACTTTTCATAATATGGAGCAATAAAATTGTTATGAGTGCACTTGTAAGGTTTGTGTCTCACATTACTAAGATATAAGAAGAGTGAGTAGTTTATATAGCATAGTTGGGTTCAAACTCATGCTTAAGCTTTTGGGTTGTGTGATGTCTCAATATACTATATTATGTGCTCACTAATATACTTCGATCCCTATGTGATTTTGTCCCTAACAATTGCTATCAGAGCCAAGTTAGCCTTTCGCTTCTGTTGACATGAGTGTCTTGATTGAACGTGTTTGGTTTGACTCCGATAAGTGACCTCAGCTCTTAGAGTACACGTGATACTCTTAATTTGTAAATACTCATACACAAGGGAGAGTTTGGGTCAATGTGAAAGAGACTCACAAGTGAAGGGGAGATTGTTGTGAGTGCACTTGTGAGGTTTGTTTCCTATATTACAATATGTAAGAAGAGTGAGTGGTTTATATAGTATAGTTCGGCCCAAACTCATAGGCTTAAACTTTTGGGTTGTGTAGTGTAACGCTCCGCCTTTTATTACAAAGCGTAAGTGGTATTGTCCGAATAACCACGTGACATTACTACATCAGAGATAATAAATTCTCATAGCGAAATAAATATATAACTACATATCTTTCTTTTTTTTTTGTACAATACCATAATGTATTTTATTAACTCGACGTATTGACCTAAACATTTAAGAACATCTTTACTTATGTTTATCCTTATTAATGAGAATGGTAATTCTCACATGATACTTTAGAGCAATTTAAAATGCCTCATGATAAATAAATATAAACATGATATTCTTACATAATAAATACACACTAAAGCGATAACATATGTACCACATGCAGCATTTTTACAAGAATAACTATAATAATGTTACATTACAAAATAAATGAAGACGCATACATAAGTCTGATATATATATAGCAACATATAGACTAAGCAAGGTAGTCTATCATAATAAAGAGGCAATAAATAGCCTCATCCATATATATCAGGATCGACATAAGAACCTTGACCATCCTGATTATCATCCTTTATTCTTGCACATTCCTCTATGTAATTGTGGATATTACCACAATGACATGGATAATTAAGTGAGTTATCTGTTTCAATAAATATAAGGATTATTGATTTTATTAGTTATTACACTTATGAAAATAACATATTTACATGATTATAAAATCAGCTAAAGAGATTTCTAAACATAAACCATTTAACACAGCTAATAAGATAAACATATGAAAATCTAATAAATAATATTACCTCAGCCATACATATATATATGCATTCTACAGCACATAACAAAGAAACACATAAATACATATACGTTTAAAGCAATAAAATAATAATGAAATGAAATGACAGTTTTAAATGTAAGTCTTATTTATTTTCTTTCATTCCACTCATGAAGAGTCGACACTCGGTTAATTGATATTTTTAGAGCTGACACTCCCTCCATATAAAGCTTATTTGATTGCTACTGGAAGTATGCTCCCAGTCTTGTTATTATTAAATCTTTCATGAGAGCTTAAGGTCCCACTGGCAGCTATTACCCTCTGCTACTCACCAGTTTTTGTTATTAACATATTTATTAGTCACAATAATATTCACAAAATGCATCAATTACACGCAAACAGTTTTAGGCAGTCAATAAATAAATCTACAATCATTATATTATGAAAATCAGTATCATTTTTTAGTAAATAATTTATATTTACAATTCTTGTAGACTGCAAAAGTGAACACGTTACTAGCAAATACTGTAATTTAATTTAATCTTTTCATTAGATAGGAATCTTATTAAATCATATCAATTTATTCATTTTTACTAATTACTTTTATTTATTAATAATAACCTCCTTTATTATTATTATTATTATTATTATTATTATTACACCTAATGCCTTATCTCACTTTTTCATTACCCTTTTACACGTGATACGACCAAACAGTGAGCTATACAAAAATAGTTTATCTAGTTTCTTAATTTTACTTAAGTATTATAACAGCATATAAAAATGGTATTAGGATTATCACATATTTTCTTATGGGTATTACTACGGCATTTATATAATTAATGCAAAAAATATTATTAAAGTAAAATAGACATTATAACAACATTAATATGCTAAAGACTTAATATTTTTGCATAAAATTGATATAGTAATTCTATTACTATAAATAATGGGTATAGTATTTTAAAAAAATACATAGATGGTATAACAGCATAATTATAAATAATTCATATTATATCTTTGTAAAATTTTGACAGAATAACAACCTTAGTGTAACTAGTGTTTAAAAATGTTTTAAAACCTTGAGCAGCGTAACATCACATTTATTGAATACCCAATTAAATTTGGGCATCATAACAACGTTTTGATAATTTAAATAAACAATATATAAATGTGGAATTTAAACTTTGTTTAAAATATTCTCTAGATATAAAATTATGCATTTAAAGTAAAAATGAAAACTTTTAACTTTAATCACTTACTTAAAAAACACTGGATGAAGCCAACTTAGCTTATCTCTCTGGCAGTGAGAAGAAAAGAAAAGTAACAAGACCTTTTTTGCTTTTTCTTTTTTCTTTTTTTTTTTTTCTTTTTTTCTTCTATTTAAAGTGAAAGGCCGAGTACTGAAAGTGAAAGTGAAGATTTCTCTCCTTTTATAAAGCTTTGAAGGGCTGAATCATTCTTCTATTTTTCCATCGATGGCTAGAGTACTTAGACGATTAACAATTATCGGATATATCTCAAATTTTCACATGTCATAATCACCATTTATACCAAATATTCTCTTATATCTTATCCTTTACTCTCACCATTACAAATGCATCCAATACTTCAATAAATGGTCTAAGAGTGAGAGTGAATGAGTGATGTGAGTGTACTTACTGCAGACATTTTTCTCTTCCTTTTTTTTTTTTTTTTCGTCCAGCCACCCTGCTGGTAGTGGATGAGTTTTCGTCTCCTTACCAAATCTAAAAATCATGAAATTTGGAGGGTAGATAGAGACATGAAAATGAGTATTATGGCTTTTGAATCAATCAAATCAAAATTTGTTTGACCCTATTTTCATCATTTTTTAATTTAAAGTTTATTTACACTTTCTAATGTACTGGAGTCTCCAAAATGTTCCAATAGACTCCCAATTTTCTACCAGGTTTTCTACACCATACTCGATTAGGTTAGTGGTTAACTTCATAATAAGAATCCCTCAATAAATGGTTCAAAACTTTTAAGTCACATTTCAAAGTGGTAAAAGAAATAATATTTTTTATTATTTCTTTAAGAATATTATAGTTTCTTTAATACTTGTAAGAGTATTTTATGATCCTAAATAATTATTTTTCTTGAACGTCACATATAGTATCTCAACATGCATGTTATATTATTGGCTCACTAAAAAATCCCTAGGTGATTAGCTCCCTAACATTAGTTTTGAAGCAATATTTTATGTTATTTGATTGCATTGTCCTAGACGTTAAATGTGTACCATTTGAAAAAAAAAAAAAAAAAATTAGAATTCAGGCGTAGGAGACAAAAAAAAAAAAAAAAAGAATCATTTTTAGTTACGATGAATGATAAACTATTGAAAGTGGGAATTTTGAACTAATTATGCAACAATAAAATAAGAAGAAAATAAATTAGAATCTTCAATGAACAAAATTACTTTTGGCATGACAAAAGTGTAGAATAGTACATGTGTGCATCACTACATGTGTGTATGTATGTACACATATGAAACAATAGAAGGGAATGTCATACCAGAGCTACATTTGATTCGAACAGATTCTGCATTACCAAGTTATTCTGAATAAACAATATGCCAAGCATCAAAACACAAGTTGGGAATAAGGTGAAAGTGTGGTAGTTAATGTTACAAACATTTATTTTTCTCCATTAAAGTTTTACAAACTATTGAATATTTTTTTATGACCGTTTGAGCCATTGGGTTTTTAATGTTTATGACCGTTTGGTCATTAACATTTTCTTACAAATCATGAATCTTGTTTTGACCATTTGGTCATCAACATGCATTGATATTTTAACGTTTTATAACCGTTTGTCATTAACCACCATCAATTTATTTTTCTTGCTCAAAAAGAAAAAAAACAGCATTCACGTGTATATAGTGTGGTTTAACAAAGAGCACTATAGACATACATGTCAGCAACATCTGTTTTTGACAAGAAGCATATTTGGTTTTTTTTTTATTAAAACAAACACATTACCTTTATATTTTGTGTGAGATTCTCTCTTTAGCAATGAAAGAAGAAATTCATTTTGTTTTACATTGATGCCTCTCAATTCCGTATTTTATTTGGTGAAGATCAAACAAAGGGTTGTTCTATTAATCTTCGTTCTTGGAAGTGCGTCCTTAACGAAGGTAGACGCTATAGTCTAATCCTGAGAGGTTGCGTGTCAAGATATCCAATCGCACTGAGTTAAATACTCCGGGAGGCACGAAATCAACCTTTAAAGGCAACGCTCTTGTATGATTCTATAGCATTGTGAGATCTTTCCTTACTATTATTTTAATCTCTTATATTCTATTTATTTCATTATTAATTTTCGGATTAATATTGTTATGTATCAATAAGATTTTTTGTACCATCAAAATTTATTTCCAACAGAAAGGAGTGGCTTTTGAGTGATTACATCTCTTTTCCCACTTAATCTTGAAGAAAATCCTCTACAAACATTCCAATAATGCCGAATACCATGTTTTGAGAGGGGAGGGGAATGGAATAAACGAGATGCAAGGGGAAGAAAAAGGGGATGTGGGGAATCTCCAGCTTGCACTACAACATTCACAAGCCAGATCAAGACCATCATTATCACTAGTCTTCTCACACTATTTCCTTTCATAGTTACGATCCCTATTTTGTTAACTTTATGTCATATGAAAGCTATGTATGAACCCATAATTTATAGTTATAGAGAGATATTATTTTACACCCACAAGAATATTAAAGGTGAACGAGTATATGCGAATCTTAAATAATTTTTTGTTTATCTATTCCGCATGGGTGAGCAAACAATGGTTGAGAGTTAACGTTTAAGAATTTTTTTTTTTTTTGTTTTCAAAAATTATAGAAAAATTCTCATAACAAATTCTCAATAGGCAATGGCCAATGGTCATATTCAAATTTGCCTTTTGAAAGAAATAAAAGTAGCTCTCAAATACAAAAATCGATGGTCACTACTGCAAGTATCTTAAAGAAACTCTATGCATATATTTTAATGTCATGCATGAAGAGACACTGGCTGGTTTGGTATGTGTCCATGAATCATAGAAAAGTTTCGCTATAAAACTCAAAAACAAACCTTATTAGTGATTTTTTCAAATACTGAAGATATTTCTTACTTTGAAAGTAGTTTTATCCTCCTTAATAATATATATATATTATTTCAAACAAAAATTAGACAAAATCTGATTTTTTTATTTTTTTATTTTTATGTTAAGAAACTTTTCATTAACCTTGCGTGTTCCCTAAAGCTATGCATTGTAAGATATTTATCATCGAGTTGTTTATGACTTTTAATAAAGCTTGTGTCCAATCAAAATCCTATTTACACGATACGGTAAGGACTTGGTCCAGAATAACTAAAAGTATAAAAGTCTATAATTATAATTAGTTGAATCATTCCTGTCAGATTACATTATATGTTACGAAAGGGCACAATATTAAAGGTGTTCGAGAAAGAAGAAATAATTATCCTTTTTTCATGAATTACCACGCATTGTTATTATGTCTTTATCAACTGACACTTTGATCAGATGACTCTTATTAACTTTCATTTTGTTATTTTTTGCCCATTTTCATTGGTTAAACACATTAAAAAATTTGAAATAACACAAATGCCCTAAGTGAATTAACAAAATTTACATAAAATATCCTTAAA